>VDFB02075321.1:398430266-398516016 GCA_007258455.2 Sequoia sempervirens
GTAATGGTGTTGAATCAAGTTCCTTTTCCTCAAGATGAAGGTAATGAACTAGAAAAGAAGTTTACATAAAATGATACCAAAGTAGAAGATGTATGTAATGAGGAGACTCTATCTCAGCTATTTGATAAGGTTGATACTAGTCCTAGGGATGAAGAAGATCAACAGAAAGAAGAAGTTCAAATGTTCCATAAATGCACAAAACCTTACAACTTATGAAATAGACAAGATGGTGTCACATTCACTACTTCCATACCTCCAAACAACTTCAACATACCTCCTAATTTGAATGAACGTAGCAATCCTTCTTTTCTTGAGGTACCAACCAAGTATCTCTCGAAAGGTGGTTAATCTAAAGCTGAATTTGATCAGTTGGGTGAGTACATGGCATAGGAGTCAAACTAATGTAAAGTTTGGTCTTTCTACCTTTGAGTTATTAAGAGTGCATTTAATGAGGAATGCATTTTTGGTGGAAGATCACCTAAAGATAGTGCTAAGTCTCCATCAAGCATGTTTTTAAAAATTTTAATTTTCAAATGTAAAGCAATGTAAAAGGGTCATGTGAGGTAATATTTAGTGTATTTAAAGTCTCAAATAGGTCTCTAGGTGGTTAATTGCAAAAGTTATCTTTTACAACAAAAGTTGTCAGTTGTTGTCAATAATGTACAAATACAAAAAGTGCACAAAATCAGGGAGATGAAGAACTTTTTGTGGGAAAATGAAAGGATAGGTCATTGGAATTAAAAAGGAAATTTCCTTAATTAATGTAAACATCTCTATAAATCATGGAGAAGGTGAGGAAAAGGAAATCATTGAATCTTGTAACCAATTTTGAAATAAAGAGTACCTTTTTTTTCTAGAAACAACATTTCCTTATGATTTTTCAATATTCTTGAGTCTGTATAGCATTACCAAGCTTAGTTCTCCATTTTTTTGAATTGATTAAAGTTGAATTACTTCAAATAAAGTGAGTTTGAGAAGATCTAAGTGAATTTTAAGGGTTGTTTGTAGGCTTATTTCTTATAACAGTTTGTAACCCTTAAACAGGAATTTTGAGAGTCTTATAGTTTTCAACCACCATTCCACTGATGGAGGTTAGTTAGATAATTGGAATGGGGTATTATAGGTTAATTTTTAGTGTGTGAGTGTGTGCAAGTGCAGGGGAAGCTAAGGTGTAAAGTTTTGATGTTACCTTCAATAGAAATTCTAAAATTTCCCTTAAAAGTTAATGCATAGAAGTGAGATATTGGTGAAACAACATGTGTAAGGGCTTGGTGATGGTGGATTAAGCTTGGGAAGTCATAATCCAACATTTTTGGAGTGGTGGCAGGGTGGCATGAGGTTTGCATTACCCCTTTTCAATAAACCCTCACTCTTTTAAGCATTGTGGAGCCTAAAATCAAGGGTTTTATTGTTCAATGTTTTGTTGGGCCATTCAGTTCCTCAAAGTTGTTGAATCTCAAGTTTTGAGACCTAATCTAAGACTTTTCAAGGTTATTTGGTGTATTGGTGATGATTTAAGAACACTTGCTTTGTATTTTTGGCCTAATTGAGGCACTTTTATAGCATATAGTTAATTTTTCTGATCAAAGTTGTAAAACAACCTTATGAAATGTTTTGATATGTTATAATAGATTGAAATGGGTTCTTAAAGACATATTTAGATGTTGGAGATTCAATGTAGTTTGTGAGATATACCTGTTTAGGGCATGTTGCAATACTACTAGGAATTATGTGGTTTGACTGTAAGAAGGTGTGATTCTTTACAAACAGTGTTGTAAGTGATTTATTCTAGTTTGAAACTATCAAAGATGTGTTGGTAAAGATGTTTCAATGTTTGTGAAAGGTTTAGAAAGAAAACTTGTTGATTTGATTTTTTGAGCAATAGGAACCCAAGGTGCAAAGTGGTGTCATTACTGTAAGAGATAGGAAATATGATGGTTCAGTGTTATGTAAGTGGGTTATTGGTTTGTTTTAATCTAAAAAATGATGAGTGAAGTGTCTTGGAAGTCTGGTAAAATATTAGAAGCATGAAAGGTTGGTTTGTTGTCATTTTTCCTTGAAGAACAACTTGCATTGAATAGTAAATTGGTGCATGTTAAATGAATGAATGGATTTAGATCATTTTTTTGTTTTGTTCTTATTAAAATGGAAATGGTTGAGATTTTTTTGAGTCTAATAATGGTTTGAAGTCAAGTTTAAATGATTTTATGCTTTGTAGCAATAAAGAATCAAGTAAAAATGAAGAGATTTTGTTGAGAGTTGAAAAGAGTTTTTGGTGAATTGTCAATTGATCTTCTCAAGTTGTGTTTAGGGTAAAAAATGCCCTTGATAGTTTGTGCATGTTGAGGTAGATGCTCTGCTTCAATTGGTATCTGAGCTAGCTGATCTGGTGTTTATTAAGTTGTTGTTGAGATGTTGGTTGCTAGTGCTTAATCAATCTAGCCATAGAGAGGAAGAGTTTTGAGTTGTGTTTTGGTTATAGAAAAGCTAAGGTCTATGTTCACCATCCTCCAATGGAGATTAATCTGGGTAGAAGGTTCATGTAGAGAGAGTGAAGCATCTTCTAGGTTCTACTAATAGGCAAGATGGATGGTTTTTTGAGTTTTTGTGGTGAAGCAGTGAGGGAGATGGATACCTGTATGAAGAAGCACTTGAGTTTGCAGCCATTATGAGAGTTGTAAGTTAGTTTGAGAGTACTCCACTGATAGGAGTAGATGAAAAGGTGATTGGTCAGAGAAGGTCGGAGATGAATTGTGGAAAAAGAGGAAAGATTTCTTAGAAAAGCAATGTGAAAGGACAGTATTGTGTCCTTTGAGAGAGAAGGTTGGTGGAAAGTTGAGAGTTGTGAAAGGACAGTCTTGTGTCCTTTTCAATGAGAAGGGTGAATGTGAACCTGATGAGCAGAGAAAGAGAAGGCAAAAGGAAAAGACAAAGTGAAGGTAGAAATAAAAAAAAGATAAAGGAAAAGGATGGAATCAAGACAAAGACAAGAGAAAGATTCAAAAGTAAATAAGGAAGAATCAGTCCAAGATAAATTTGATATGCATGTAAAAGAAGAAGAAAAGTTGAATTAGTTCAGTCCTCAAAGGGACTTGAGGAATTCTTTCAGGTGGGTTGTTTGTTGTAGGAGCACCTAAAGATATTTCTAAGTCACCATCAAGAATTTTCATAAAAAATTGAATTTTCAAATGTAAAGCAATGTAAAAGGTTCATTTGAGGTCATATTTAATGTATTTAAATTCTGAAATAGGTCTCTCATCTTTTATGACAAAAGTTGTCAATTGTTGTCAATAATGTACAAATGCAAAAAGTGCACAAAATCAGGGAGATGAAGAGTCTTTTTGTGGGAAAATGAAAGGATAGATCATTGGAATTGAAAATTAATTTTCCTTAACTAATGTAAACATCTCTATAAAGCATGGAGAAGGCAAGGAAAATGTATTCATTGAATCTTGTAACCAAGTTTGAAATATGGAGTACCCTGTTTTTCTGGAAACAATGTTTCCTTGTGATTTTTCAATATTATTGAGTATGTACAGCATTACTAGGGTTATTTCTCCATTTTTTTGAATTGATTAAAGTTGAATTATTTCAAATAAAGTGAATTTGAGAAGATCTAAGTGAATTTATGGGTTGTTTGTAGGCTTATTTCTTATAATAGTTTGTAACCCTTAAACAAGGATTTTGAGATTCTTATAGTTTTCAACCACCATTCCATCGATGGAAGTTAGTTATATAAATGGAATGGGGTATTATAGGTTAATTTTTAGTGTGTGAGTGTGTGCAGGTATAGGGGAATATAAGGTGTAAAGTTTTGATGCTGCCTTCAATAGAAATTTTGAGTTTTCCCTTAAAAGTTGATGCATAGAAGTGAGATCTTGTTGAAACAACATATGTAAGGGCTTGGTGATGGTGGATTAATCTTGGGTAGTCATAATCCAACATGTTTGGAGTAGTGGCAGGGTGGCATGAGGTTTTCATTAACCCTTTTCAATAAACCCTCACTCTTTTAAGCATTATGGAGCCTAGAATCAAGGGTTTTATTGTTTAGTGTTTTGTTGGGCCATTCAATCCCTCAAATTTTTTGAATCTCAATTTTTGAAACCTAATCTAAGACTTTTTAGGGTTATTTTGTGTATTGGTGGTGATTTAAGAACACTTGCATTGTATTTTTGGCCTAATTGAGGCACATTTACAACATACAGTCAATTGTTCTAATCAAAGTTGTAAAAAAACCTTATCAAATATTTTGATATGTTATAATAGATTGAAATGGGTTCTTAAAGACATTTTTAGATGGTTGACATTCAATGTAGTTTGTGAGGTATACCCATTTAGGGCATGTTGCAATACTACTAGGAATTATGTGGTTTGACTGTAAGAAGGTGTGATTCTATACAAACAATCTTGTAAGTGATTGATTTTGGTTTGAAACTGTCAAAGATGTGTTGGTAAAGATGTTTCAATGTTTGGGGAAATGTTTAGAAAGCAAACTTGTTGATTTTATTTTTTGAGCAATAGGAACCCAAGGTGCAAAGTGGTGTCATGACTGCAAGAGATAGGAAATTTGATGGTTCAATTTTATGTAAGTGGGCTATTGGTTTGTTTTAATCTAAAACATGATAAGTGAAGTGTCTTGGAAGTTTGCTAAAAGATTAGAAGCATGAAAGGTTGGTTTGTTGTGGTTTTATCTTGAGGAGACTTGCATTGAAGAGTAAATTGGTGCATGTTAAATGAATGGATGGATTTAGATTAGGTTTTTGCTTTGTTCCTATTAAAATGGTGATATTTGAGATGTTTTTGAGTTTGATAATGGTTTGGAGTCAATTTTTGATGATTTGATGCTTTGTAGCAATAAATAATCAAGTGAAAATGGTGAACTGTCAATTGATCTTCTCAAGTTGTGTTTAGGGTCAGAAGTAGCCTTGATAGTTTATTGAGTTTTGGTAGATTCTCTACATCAATTTTTTAGAACACTAAATGGGATTGCACAACTAAAATATTCACAAGATATGACTGCTAAGAAAGTCACAGTCAATACTACTAAAAATGAAAGAGTACTTATACAATTTGTGGCTAAAGATCAAGGAAAAGAACCAACCACGGACCAAGGAAAAGAGAAAGAGAAAGATAAAGGAAATGAGAAGTGTTAGTGTAATTAATTATTTATTACACTATCATAAGTTAACTTAGGTCTTGCATTATTTAGTCCTAGGTTGTTTTTTAATAAATCATTTAATAATGGGGTAATGTCCTCTTCCATGTTTGTAGGGATAAGATTCCTTCTAGAAGATGAGTTGTCCTTCTAGAACTTATCTCAACATTTAATAATTTCCTAGTTAGTTAGGGTTCATGTTGTCACATGTTGTTAGATCATGACACATGGAAACATATCTTGCATCTTAGGTTTCCTCTTTTTCCTATATAATGAAGAATTTTGTACATTTGTAATCATCCAATCTCATATCATATCATCAATATAGAATCTCTATTGTGTGTGCCTAGTTGCAACACTTTCTATGTGGTTTATTATCTTTCTTGGGAAAGGTCTTCCATTGAAGACTCCAAAGCTTTAGGGACTGTGCATCCATAATCTCAACATGGTATTAGAGCTTGTCTAGTGAAACGTCAACCCTTGATCAAGAAAGTTGGTGTGCGAGATTCTTTGCAGGCTTGAAGGTTTCGATTGTAGGCTACTTGATTCCACCCGGGGAACAAGCTAATTTCTGAAGTAGACAGAGTTAGATCTGATCTCACCATTGTCTTCAGAAGGCCTTGAAATCCTAGGATTGCCTATTCATTCATCAAAATTGGATAAATCAACCTGGGAGACATCAAAGGTATTTTTGTTTGCAAAATCAACTGGTACGATCCATACAAATTTGTAGTAAATAAAAAATCAATCCCATCAGTTGTCCTCTAAGGATTTTTTTTTTAGAAGTCATTTTTTGTTTCAAAAAAATCGGGCCTATATTTCTATTTTTTTGGCAAAAAATTTTTGGCATTTTTTCTATAGTTTCAAAAAAATATTTGGGGCAACTGCTATTTTAATCTCCATCAGCATTTATCAAGGGTTGATTTTTTTAAAAATCATCAGCATATTATATCAACCGGTTGGCATAAAAATTTGTTTTTATTATATTGTCGGCATTCTTTTTCATAAAGGTTTTTGATTTTTTGAATTGCATTTATGCAATATTCAAAAAATATTCATAGAAATATTTTTTGTCAAATTTATTCTAGTTTGTAGAGAAATCTTTGTCGGCGCATTGGAAAGTTGGAGTACTTGAGGGGTACGTGTTTTTGGGGGGTCCATCACTGACCACCATTTATTGGTCTGCTCGCCAACCGTTCTTCTCACTGACCTTGGTCCGTGCTATCTGCCGCTAGGTTCTCTACTCCCATTCACCAGTCTTCATCCCTGGAATATCCTGCTGACGTTGTTGCCTTCACCGGTCAGTTGTCATCAGTGCTCGTGAAGATTGAAGCCCCTTCCAGCCGAGACCTCAGTCCTATCAACAACTGAGGGGTCTACTCTTGTGAGCGGCACCTCCTATAAACATCTACTCCACCTAGTAGCTCCACCCCACTGCCTCCCTATCTGGGGCCCCTATTTTTTCCACTTTTATCACTATGGTCATATTAGCGACCAACTACTAGCACTCAGGGGCCACATTTTTTACCATGTTTAGCATATAGAGTGCCTAATCTATGCATTTTTTTCATTTTATCATAACTTTTCACCAGGGTATCAAAAATCAGAAAACGAGATACCATCGGAAAGGGAATTCTGAGCACTTTCTAGTGGTGACATTAGTTCTACAAAATTCTTCTTGCAAAAAAATATATAGGAAATTGAAGACAAAACCCTAATTTGGACATAAAGGCTCGTATCTTCACAACCGTTCATCATATCTCAGTGATTCTAGCAGCATCAGGAAGATAATTCAAAGCTTTTTTCATCAGTCTAGACTCCTTGATCAGTTTTAGATCTAGGTACTCTTGCATTGATTTTTTCAGTTTGGTGCATTTGTTCAATAACTTGGATATCCGAAAGCTTGGGAAAATATTTTTCTGAGTTGGGTTGCATCACTTTAGTTGTAGATCATCCTTGGAAGTCTTTATTTTCTGTTGAAGGTTAGTGTCTATATTTTTTGGAGAAAGTTCATTATGGGGCTTGCATATACTCCTTTTTTGGTTATGTTGCACAAGGGAAACTATCAACAATGGTGGGATGGGATCGCACACCATCTCCAATCACTTGATCTATTGCCTCATTTGTATGGTATAGTTCCCCATCCAAGTGAAGGTATTCATGAATTTTCTTGGAGTTGCAGCAAATACACTATCTTGGAGATCATTTCAATGCAAGTTGATTGTGATGTTTTGAATACTATTGATCATTGTGATTGTCCTCATATCCTTTGGGCTAAGATTTGGGAGATATATGGAGGATCAGACACTCCACCATTCCCCGATGGTCATGATTCAAAATGTCATTCCTTAGATCAGGTACCACATGATGATATTGTTGTACAGGAAGTTGATTGCCTTGAATCTTCTGAAGAGGTTGACAAGGTTGCTTTAGGTGATTCTTCTCCATCAAAGATAGTTGGTATCCCTTCACAATCAGTGATTCCTTGTTTAGATTCATTGATTGAGGCTTCCATCATCATTATCCATCAGGACACATTCAGTTTTTCAGAATTCACATCACAGGATGGCTTCGTTTTAGGTATCACTGACTTGGCTACTTCTATAGGTTTGGAGGAAATTCTTGAGGGGATGTCACTCCTCTATTCAGATCCTACTTTGGAGATTTTTCTTGAGTCTCATCATCCTTTTGTCTCAACCATGCTTTGGGATCCTGAGACTATCTTGGAAGCACTTGATTTCTCTTCAACAATTTCATATCTGAGACTTCTTCCCTGTCATTCCATTCAGGATTCAAGGTTTCTTCAGCATGTACCGTTGGATTGGATTTAGGCTTCTTTTAGTGGTTTTGAGGACACTTCATTTAGGGAAGGCTATCAATTCTCCATCATATTCATTCCATTGTCATCTTTGGATATTGTTCAGCATCAATTTCCACATCGTCCTAGTTTGTCACCCTCTTCATTGATTGTGGCATCTTCATCTTCAGGAAAGGAGACATTTGAGCAGAGTTCAAAGACATCATCATCAAAATACATCCTTCCTTCCTTCAATTCCTATCTAAAATGGGAAGCATCACTGCACTTGTACTTGGTTATGTTTCTTCCAAAAGGGAGACAAGTTCTTTGTCAACATTGGATCATGTTTTGTCTTTAGACACTTACCAATTGTAAAGGTGATCACATCTTCTGTGGGGGCTATATAGTCTCTCTCTTTCCCTCCTATGGAGGAGCTATTGTATTGTATCCATGTGACAGATGGTGTACTTGGGGGGTATTTGGGAGTCCTCCATCCTTCCCATCCTATCTCACATTTTTGCATTTTCATCTCCTTTTTGGAGAGGGGTTTTGTTCCCATTCGGTTTTCCCCTTTTCTCCGGTTGTGGGAGACTTTCTGTATCTTCATGTAAATGGGTACCTAACATGGCCTCATAGCTAGGATCCATCATCATCATCATCTTTTCATAAGCATTGCATTTCCTCCCTAAGTTGCACTTATGGGGGTGTTAGTGTAATTAATTATTTATTACACTAGCATAAGTTAACTTAGGTCTTACATTATTTAGTCCTAGGTTGATTTTTAATAAATCATTTAATAATGGGGTAATGTCCCCTTCCATGTTTGTAGGGATAAGATTCCTTCTAGAAGATGAGTTGTCCTAGAACTTATCTCGACATTTAATAATTTCCTAGTTAGTTAGGGTTCATGTTGTTAGATCATGACACATGGCAACATCTCTTGCATCTTAGGCTTTCTATTTTGCCTATATAATTAGGTATTTTGTACATTTGTAATCATCCAAACTCATATCATATCGTCAATAAAGAATCACTATTGTGCATGGCTAGTTGCAACACTTTCTGTGTGGTTGATTATCTTTCCTGGAAAAGGTCCTCCATTGAAGACTTTGGAGCTTCAAGGTCTATTCATCCATAATCTCAACAAGAAGGAGAAAGATAAGACTCAAGTCTCCCAAGAAAATATTCTGGTGAGCCTGTTTCAAGCAAAGCATGAGTCTCCTCCTTTCTTGCTAACTATTTGTTTATTTGGGAAGAATGTACACAGTTGTTAGATTTAGGAGCTTTCACAAATATTGTTCCCTTCTTAGTATGTAAGGAATTATACATTACCCCCACTCCCTCAAAATGAAAGGTCACATAATTACACAAGATAGAAGTGAGTTTGGTTGGGGAGTTGAATAGAATTCCCATGGAAGTAGCATCAAACCAAAGGGTTCAACAAAAAAATGACATTTAAGTAGTAGATATTACTGATGCATATAATATGAAACTAGGTAGGAACTTCACAAGAACACTCAATGGCTATATCTCCATTGAGAATTCATACATGTGGCTTCCTTGGAGAGAGATGCCAAATCAGATTCATATAGAGTGTGAACCAAGAGTGAAATACATGATTACATAATATAACAAAGTGAATGAGGTGCTATTTTCATAAATTGAATTGGAAAATTAAATTCATATGGATATCACAGACGAAGGTGAAGAAGAAGAGGAGGTCCTAATGCTACATGATGTACCTAGAGACTTAACTCAAGTTCCTAATAGTACTAAAGTGACTATCGAATCAAATGATGAGGATCCTCAGACCAATGGTGACATTGGAATATTTCAAAGATTCTAGGAATTTATGAAGAAGTGTACACAAGATCAAATCAACCTTGGGAGTAAAGTAGAATTCAAGGAACTATTGCTACCTTGTTGGTGTAGAATACATGACACTTCTCATTCAGAATTTGAATGCTACCTTTTCCAAACTGTAGTAGAAGAAATAAAAAAGGTAGATCAACCCAACTAGTGTCAAGATTGAAGAACAAAAAAAAGTACTTGAGAAACATAATAATCTAGAATTTAATCCTTTTCCAAAGAATGAGGTGAGCTTCTATATTCAAAATCTATGCATCCAACCAAGTTCTATACTTTACACTTCGATGGGTCTAAATCAAAACAAGGATTTGGAATTGGCTTCAAATTGATTAGTCCAGCTAGTAAGACCTTCTTTGTAGCACATAGGCTACAATTCCATTGCACTAATAATGTAGCATAATATGAATCATTAGTACATGGTTTGTTAATGGAAATACAAAAGAGGACCAAGGAATTACAAGTATTTGGGATTCCCGGCTAGTTGTAAAGTAGGTTAGAAAACAATATTCATGACATGATAGAAGAATGACTAATTATAGGCATAGATTTTGGGATTTAGTAGAAGCATTCAATGCTTTTAATATTCAGTTGATTCCTTGTAGTAAGAATCAAACTGATGATGTGTTGGCTTAGGTAGCTAGCACTTATCATTATCTAGGCTAAAGAAGTTCATACTGGAGCTTACTTCTACCCCATTAGTGTCAGACAATGTTACCAACTTTCAAGTCTTTGAGGATGACAAGCATATATTGGATTGTATTACTAGTTCTGATGTTTTTTCTTCCCAGATTATTGATGAAGTAGAACCTGAGGAGGTAGAATTAGACATAGAAGGGGTCATGAATTTGAATAAAAACACTATTCCAAGCGGTATGGTGTAGTTGGAGAGGATATTTGACTTTGATCGAATAAGAGATCAAGATCAATAAACAAGGAAGGAGTCTATCGATAGCTAGTTTGATACACACAAGATGGATACTACAAAAAATGTAAAGAATATCTTTATTGGTAAGGTTTGTACTCCAGTTGAGGAGAAAGGAATAATTTATGCATTGTATGTATATCAAGATATTATCACATGGAATTATGAGGATCTCAATACATGTGATACTTCAATTATCACATGTACAATCTCCCTCAAGACTGATGTGAAGCCGTTTAGACAAAGGAAAACACCCATCAATGCATTACTTGAACCTATCATATATAAAGAAGTGTAGAAATTTTTATTAGCCTACATTATATTTCCTATGAGACATTCCACCTGTGTTGTGAATTTGGTAGCTGTCAATAAGAAGGATGGTGAGATCCGTCTATGCATAGACTTCCAAAATGTGAATCATTCCTCAAAAAAAGATAATTATCCAGTGCCATCATTAGACATGGTTTTGCAAATTTTCAATGGTTCTTAGATGTTTTCCTTCCTTGATGGATACTCAGGATACAACCAAGTTATGGTGAAATATGAACATAGGCACAAAACAACATTCACCACAAATTAGGTAACTTTTGCATATAGACAGATGCTAATTAGTTTAATTAATATTGGGGCAAAATTTTTGTGGGAAATGGATATTGCCTTTAAAGACTTGATTGGTAAGTGTGTAATCATCTTCATAGATGAATTGATAATATTATCTAAAGATAGAGGTGATCACATCTCAAACTTATGCAAAGTATTTCAGAAATGTAGATAATTTTCCAACCTCCTGTGAGAAAATAGGAAATGAATGAATTGTAGATTTTTGGGTTACTATGTACTTCTCTAGCTCTTCTAGGGGTTTTCACCTAAAAGGAGAGAGATAGGACAAAAAATGCTAAGGGTTCATTCAAATTATTTTATATATGATGTTGCCTAAGCTAAATGAAATAAACTAAATGCAACTATGTGATTTAAATGAATGATTATGAATGCAAAACTAAGATTTAAACTATGTTTGAAAACACACTATGATATACAAACAATGAACTAAATGATGAAATAATGCAGAACATAAAGAAATGAGATGAAATAGAGTGCACCTGGGCAAGATTTGATGATTTTGGAATGTTGTGAATGCTGTCTAAAATTACTGAAAAATTCACAGTGGAACTCATTCGCCCATGGTGGCGAATTAGTCCTACTACTAGTGAAAAAGTGTCAGAAACTCATTTCTTACTATCGAGATCTAGAATCTGAAAAAAATCAAAATTTTAGTCTTAAGGTAGGACTCATTCACTATAGGTGGCAAATCAGTCCTCTCCCAAAATTCTGAGAAATCAAGAGACAACTTTGCAACACTAGATCTAGAAATCTCTGATTGTCAGGTTACCAAAGTCAATTCTGTAGGAAACGGATAGAAAACCTTCTCCAAGCTTGAAAGATGATTGATCTGACTTAAAACACCTAGTTGACTTGTTGACCAATCTTCAACACAAAAAATCTTGTTTAATCTACACACAAAAGTATGCAAACACACATGAAATAGGGGAAAAATGGTTGAGGGTTAGCAAATAGGGGTTTTCCTTGGTCAAACCCCACTTTTGGTAATCAAACCCTTAATGAAACAATGAAATGAAAGAGAATGATAAACTAACAACATGCAAGTGCTATCAACTTACCAAACCCTTGATGATGCAAATTTGAAGTAATGTCAATGGATGCTCCAAAATGCTTGAATTATGCTTGATGAAATGTTGTAAGATGCTTTAATGCTTGAGATGATGTGTGAATGAATGCTTGAATGAATGAGATTGTAGGAGATGTAAAATGAGGTGAAAAACACTTATTTATACAATCTTGTGCCTTAGTTTCCTGTTCATACCTCATCATGGGCCGAAATCAAGTGTTTTTGAATAAAAACCCAAAAGGAAATTTTAAATTTTTTGAATTTGGAGCCAATGGGGACTCATTTTCCACCCATGGCAAATGGGTCCCACCTACGACCTGAAAATAGGTGTCAGGAATTATGTTGTATTTAATGTTGTTTGTTGGGCTAACATTCAAATATACACTTAATTAAAGCATATGAGAGCATAAAGGGGCCAAATAAAGTATCAGAAAGGGATAAATAGTGAAATTGTGTCTAGAAAAGCGTGAAATCTTGTTACAAGACTTTACAACACTTCAAAATAGGACTTGATTAGTGATGAAAATGTATTTTTAGGTGAATTGTAATAAATAGAGTCTAGAAGAGTGTAGAAATTCTTTACAACACTTCACAACACCTTCACAAGACATCATTATTTGAATTTTAGTACCTAAATATGCATGTTCAAGCCATGTTACAACATAAAATCATAGCAAAATATATCAAACATCATGAAACAAGATCTAAAAGGTTTTGAAAATGAAAAGGGGCCATTTTTCTATGGTACATTTAGCCCCCACTTTAGTAAGAGGATGAACTTGCTTCAAACTCACACTAAAGTAGCCATGAACATCAAGAGGAGGGTTCAAATGGACTTACATTAGCAAGATGGGATGAAAAAAATCAAGAGGGGTGATCCAACCCCCAAGATGAAGATCCCATGGAAAACTAAGCATAAGAACAAAGGAACACATAAGTGTTGAAAAGAATCAGATGAAGCTTCGATTGTCAGTCCAACTAGTTGTGGATTAGATCTAGGCTGATTGTTTGAAAAAGAGAATGTGTACTCACTCTGGGGAAACAAAACACATGATGGTCCACTGGGTGAGAAGGCCCAAATGTACTCACTCTAGGGCCACAAAACTTCTAGTTGTTCACGAGGTAAGAAAGCCCAAAAAGGTAAGTTACATACGCTAGTTGGTATGTACTCACAAACACAAAGGTGGCTATGGGGAAAATTCATGCCACTAGATAGGCTTCCCATTCAACCATATCAAATTTATACCTCCCAATAACTTTAATAAGGTGCCACAAAGAAAAAAATCATGAACAAAAAGGAAGGGTACCACAAGCATGCAAGTTGTGTTATGCAAGGTGGAAAAAGTGCAAAATGTAAAAATATAAAAATGTAAAATGTAAAAGATGTTCAAAGGAGTCTTGTTAAGTTCATGCAAGTTCAATCACTTAGGGAACATTGTGTCTAATGTCTCCAAGAGAGGACCAATCAAAGATTAGTATATTCACAACTTAGGGGATGCAATGCGTCGCATCAAGCCACCAAGAGGAATGTAGTATGCTAAGATAGATCACACTTATGAAGGACATCACACTCAATGTCATCCACAAAGTGACGAATGCATCATATAAATGACAAGGCTACACTAGGAACCAAGAATGCAAATGAATTATGGTAATGTATGCCCCCCACTTTAAGGGAATTGCTACACATTGTTCTATGAGCAATTACATTAAAGTAGAAAAGGGAAGAAAATGCAAAAGGAAAATAGGACATGATAGCCAACTTGGAAAGCCCTATGCCAAGTCATATGTTTCGAAGTTAGGTTGTGTCATGTCAATGAAAATGAAAGAAAAATAAAGGGATTTTCCCCCTAGAAAAGAGCACACCAAACACATAAGGGATCTATGGATTTGAGATCAGTATGTTTGTTGCTGCAATGTTTTTATGAAAGAGATTAGAATTGCCATCATTCCCCAAAGCACAGAGAATTGGAAGAATGACATAAAGAGAGAGAAAAAAAAGAAAAAAAAAGTCCATTTTGGGTCAACATGGAAGAGACATTGTGGTGTCAACGCTTTGCATCATCCCCAAAAGGAAAACAAAAGAGAAAAGAAAATGAAAAGGTGAAAGAAAAGTGAAAAAGGTTTTGGGTCAACATGAAGGATACATTTTGGTCTCAATGCCTTGCATAATCCCCAAAAGGAAAACACTAAACAAAAAGAGAAAAATACAAGGACCTTGTGGGTCAACATGGAAGAGACATAGGGTGTCTCTATGCTTTGCATCATCCCCAAAAGGAAAACACAAAAAAAAGAGAAAAAATACAATGCATGACAAATAAAAGAATAAAGGTACAAATAGAAGAAGTGTACGAAGAGAGGGAACATCAAATGCACGATACGGGGGAAACACGATATGCACATGAAAAGGAAAATGAAAAGGAATAAGTAATTTTCAAATGTAAGTCAACCATTAACTAAGTTATTGGTTTCTCAATCTTAAATAGATAAGTGGAAAGGGAATAACATAGTTAAGAGACAAAGACAACTGCATTACAAGGAAAAGGCTAACAACTTCATGTCCTCTACAAAGTGGAAGGGCAAGAAGGAGATGAGGTGGGTGATGAGAAAGGACCATGTGATAGTGAGAATAGGGAATTCTACAACTATGGCATGATGAAGGGATTGGAGTTCTTTAAGGTATGATGGGGAAACAATCGGTATCAGTGAAGTGATACTTATCCAATATGTCCTTCAATGTCTAAAATTGTTCGGTTTGATGTCCAAGTATATGATGACATTTGTAATATGGTATGTGAGAGTCTTTAGGATGAATAACCAACCTATTCATAGGTGGTAAAAGTATAAGACCTTTTTTTAAAAGCAATTGAAGTCTCCTTTCACATTCAGGTGGAGGATGTGTAGGAAACTTGAGTGTCTTCAATTTGTAAGGTCATTTTCATTTGCTAGATTCACTTTGTTCATGAATAAAAGGAGGAGGACCCATGGGGATCATAATATCCTCATCATTAGAAGGAGATAATTGTTGTTCACATGGAAGGAGAATGTTCAAGTTAGGAGGAGCAACAAAGATCACTATGTTGTCATCCCAAAGCTTCCAATATTTAAATTGAGGTCCATCAAGATGAGGAGGATCTTGATATCTGAGTCATGTTATTTTTTCTTCAATTGGTTTTTGTTCAAGAAATTGATGAATGTCATGTTCATGTTTTGTGTCACAACCTTGTTTACTTAGGATAGTAAAGCCTTTTCCATATGTTTCTTCAAGGCTTATGGGAGTGTTTGTGACTTTGTGATTGTAAAAGGGTTGTGAGTATGGTTTAGAGGAACTAGGTCCACTTGAGGGAGGAACATTAGGTCCTTCATTGATTTTAGGATTTAAATAGGTAAAGTAGTCGGGAGGTGCAATAGTAGGAAGATCTTGTGATTTCATGGATGGAAAAAAAAGTTGCATTGGCTTCTAGGTTATCAAGGAAGTCATTGTAGAACTTGTTCATGCCAACATCATCTTCTCCAATGATGTCTACTTCATGAGGAGGACAATCATGAGGAGTTGAAGGAGCATGTGTGAGTTCAAGGTAATTAGGGTCACAACCAAAGGCACAATTGGACATATCTACCAATGATTTTAATGAATTCCAAAACTTATTGAAAGAAAATTCCATAATGCAAGTAAACTAAAATGTAGTAAATAAGTAAAAATAGAGATTCTAGAAATTAACATAGAATGCAAGAACATGACACTATAATGTAGGAAAATGCTAGAAAAATGCTAGAAATGTTGTTGAAAAAGTGCAAAAGGACTTATTCGCCCAAGGTGGCGAATGAGTCCCAGTATGATGTTTTTGTGTGTGTGTTTCAAAAAATTTAAGATGATTCTAATGCTTTTCAAAATGCAATTAAGGATGCAGAATGTAGTTTTTCAATTTTTTCAATTATATGCAATGTAAAAATGAAATGTAAACAAAGCTTTCACTAATGCAATATGAAAAGTCCTAGAATGCAAAAAAAAAACAATTCTCTAATTGAATGTTAATGAAAATGTAATCTAGGATGCAAAATGCAATTGATTTCATAAATGCAAAGAGTTCAAAAAGTGGGTTCACCAAAATGAACTATAAATTTTTGGGTTCCTATGTACTTCTCTAGCTCTTCTAGGGTTTTTCACCTACAAGGAGAGAGATAGGACCAAAAATGCTAAGCGTTCATTCAAATTATGTTATATATGATGTTGTCTAAGCTAAATGAAATAAAATAAATGCAATTATGTGATTTAAATGAATGATTATGAATGTAAAACTAAGATTTAAACTATGTTTGAAAACACGTTGTGATATGCAAACAATGAACTAAATGATGAAATAATGCAGAATAGAAAGAAATGAGATGAAACATAGTGCACCTAGGAAAGATTTGATGATTCTAGAATGTTGTGGATGCTATCTGAAATTATTGAAAAACTCACAATGGGAATCATTCGACTAGGGTGGTGAATTAGTCCTACTACTGGTGAAAAAGTGTTAGAAACTAGTTTCTGACTGTCGGGATCTGGAATCTGACAAAATTCAGATTTTGAGTCTTAAGGTGGGACTCATTCACCACTAGTGGTTAATCAATGCTCTCCCAAAATTCTAAGAAATCAGGAGACAACTCTATAACACTAGATCTGGAAATCTCCAATTGTCGGGTTGTCGAAGTCAATTTTGTAGGAAATGGACATAAAACCTTCTCCAAGCTTGAAAGATGATTGATTTGACTTGAACCACCTAGTTGACTTGTTGACTAGTCTTCAACACCAAAAATCTTGTTCAATCTACACACAAAAGTTTGCAAACACACATGAAATAGTGGGAAAATGGTTGAGGGTTAGCAAATAGGGGTTTGCCTTGGTCAAACCCCACTTTTGGTAATCAAACCCTTAATGAAACAATGAAATGAAAGAGAATGATAAACTAAAAACATGCAAGTGCTATCAACTTACCAAACCCTTGATGATTCAAATCTGAAGTAATGTCAATGGATGCTCCAAAATGCTTGAATTATGCTTGATGAGATGTTGTAAGATGCTTCAATGCTTGAGATGATGTGTGAATGAATGCTTGAATGAATGAGATTGTAGGAGATGTAAAATGAGGTGAAAAAAACTTATTTATACAATCTTGTACCTTAGTTACTTATTCATACCTCATCACAGGCCGACATCAAGTGTTTTTGAATAAAAAACCAAATGAAATTTTAATTTTTTTCAATTTGGAGCCAAGGGGGACTCATTCGCCACCCATGGTGAATGGGTCCCACCTAGGACCTAAAAATAGGTGTTGGGAATTATGTTATATTTAATGTTGTTTGTCATGCGAACATTCAAAAATACACTTAATTAAATCATATGAGGGCATAAAGGGGCCAAATAAAGTATAAGAAAGGGATAAACAGTGAAGTTATGCCTAGAAAAGGATGAAAGCTTGTTACAATACTTTACAACACTTCAAAATAGGACTTGATTAGTGATGAAAAGGTGATTTTTAGGTGAATTGTAATAAATAGATTCTAGAAGAGTGTTGAAATGCTTTACAACAATTCATAACACCTTCACAAGACGTCATTATTTGAATTTAAGTATCTAAATATGCATGTCCAAGCCATGTTACAACATAAAATCAAAGCAAAATAGATAAATCATCATGAAACAAGACCTAAAAGCCCATGAAAATGACAATGGGCCATTTTCTATGGAAAAATGAAATCATTCTTTGGTAAAATCAATTTTGTCAACAAGTTTATCACTAGTTTTGGTGAGATCATGAAGCCCCTAAATGTGATGTTCAAACAAGAAACTAAGGTGGAATGGATAGCAAAAGCAAAGATATATTTTGAGGAGATAAAATGGGCAATTTTTGAGGCTCCATTCATTGTTAGTCCATATTAGACGAAGCCATTCTCCATCTATTCCTTTGCTTCATAACACTCATGTGTGAGTATGTTGACACAAAAGAAGGATCAAGGAGATGAACACCTAATTTATTTCATGAGTGCTCAAATTAAGGATACTAAGCTTCATTATCTGAGCATTGAAAAATAGGCCTATGCATTTTTTCATGGTGTTAAAAATTTTAGACACTATATCTTGAGGAATAAGGTGTTTGTGATTGTCCCAAACCTAGCTGTCAAAATTCTTTTGATGTAGAATGAATTTGGAGAAAGGTGAACAAAGTGAGTGATGATGTTGCAACAATATGGCATGGAAATCCAACCCATGATGCTTGTTAGGGGACAACCTCTCACTTATATGATTTCTGAAGTCGATCTAGATCTCATTGCACAACAATATAATCTCAAAGATTTTTGACCTAATGATTAGTATGATGATATTGTATACTACCTATTGAATTAGAAATGTCCATCACATCTGAATTTTGTACAAAGAAATGCCTTGTGCTTGAAAAGTAGTAGCTATATGTTGAAAGGATCCATAATATACAAGAAGAATCATGAAGGTATTTATCTTTAGTGTCTTGGCAAGTAAGAGGTGGTCTAAGTAATAAAAAAATTCCATGACAAGTTTGGGACCGAACATGGTTCAACCCCTTCAAATACAAATCAAATCCTTTGGGCTGGATATTATCAACCAATGTTATTCAAAGATGTACATTCACATGTACGTTCTTGTCACACATGCCAAACTATCACTAGCAAAGAGAAGCATGCAATGGTTCCATTGTAGCCAGTAGGTGAGGTGCATCTCTTCACATAGTAGTGACTTGATTTCATTGGTATGATCACTCCACCATCCTCTACAGGCCATAGGTATATTCTAACCGCTATTGATTACTACACTAGATGGATAGAAGCAATTCCATGTAAGCATTGACTATTGATTTTGTCATTAAATTTCTTGAGGATTACATTTTTACTCATTTTGGTTGTTCTTTTGCATTGGTGTGTGATAATGGCTCAATATTTGCATCTTTGAATTTTTTTGGATGGTATTTTGATTATCGTATCACATTAAATTTTTCCTCAAACTATTATCCACAAGGTAATGGGTTGGCTAAATGAACAAACAAAAATCTACTAACCATCTTTTGTAAGTTGCTAGACACGAACTCGAGGGATTGGTATACACAGTTGTAGTTTACTCTATGGGAAGATTGTACTCACCAAAAGGATGCCTTACGTACCTCACCATATCATTTGGTTTATGGTTAGGAACCTATCTTCCCTTTTCAATTGTGGATCCCCAATTTGTAATTCATTAACAAATATTATGATGAATGGGAAAGACTTGAAGTTCATTTGGTTGAACTTCTCCATCTAGAGGAGAAAGGGGATGAAGCCATTGAGAATTTTGTAAAGCATCAGGGTATTTTAAAACACAGGTTTGATCAACATGTGATAATTAAGGAATTTAGGATCTTTGACCTAGTCTTGTATTGGGAAAAGAGTCATGAAAGAAAGGGAGAACATGGTAAATTCAAAAAGCCTTGGCTTGGACCCTTTTAGATCACTAAAATTATAGGAGATAATGATTTTCATTTGAATACTCTCATGGGAGAAGATGTCCCATTTCCTATCAATGGGTAGTACCTAAAGCACTATTTCCTTTCTTGAGTTGTTATGGCTTAGCCTTGTACATAGTTAGTTTAGGTGGTTTGTTATAGGTTAGGTTGCTTTAGGTTAGTTTTCTTTTTGTTTTATTTTTCTTTGCTAGTTTTGGCTATGAGTGGGTTTCATAGTTTTCATGTGGTGGTAATGCTTTCTACAGTCAAAAGGAGACTTCTACTAAATGTACATGCTTGTTTCTTGAATAAGTGTTCATAAGTTATCTAGGAATACTTGTTCATATTTGTGATTGAGATTCATTAGTTGAATTCTTGCTTGATTTGGAAAGGAATCATTTGTTTGAATCTTTTTACACTTATCTCATTCCTCACAAACTGTAAATCTTAATATTCCTAGAAGGATGTACGATAGTGATTATTAAGCTTTGATAGGTGAAAAATATTAAAATCCACTTCAATGGCCACTACAATCTCCAAACCTGAAATAATCTTACCACTTATCAACCTACAAAGTTGTCAAAAAGAAAATTGAAATTTCTTTATATATAATGAGTAGTTATATGAGTGTATGAAAAACTCTATCAAAGCTATGGCTGCCCAATTGGAAATAGAACAATTTTCATGGGGATTCTAGCGATAATGTCATTGGAGCTATGGACGCCTGACTGGCAATGAGGCAATGTCTAGGTTTCTTTTAGGGATGGTATATCTACATAGCCTATCTCCGTCAATTGATACTTACCTTAAAGTCTCCTAGGAAAAGAAATGAACTCACGATGCACACATGTACTTGAGATATATCATGAATTGATTCAACTAATGATTTCAATTCCCCTTTAAGCATGAAGTATCTTATTAAGCTTCAATTTTTGTCTCCAAAACTAGAGATTCTAGGTTCTGGATGAATTATTATCCTTGAAATAGTTAGGAACATTTCCCAGCAGAGTCACCATTTGTTGTTCATTTTTCACAAATTCCTTACTAAAAGTAGGGACCCCCTATTTTGATTTTTCTCTTTTGTGTCAACTTTTTCTATGCTCATTGGTTTTGTGTTCACCTTCACTTTTTGGCCTTTGGTCAATTTTTTCCTTTATAATTTTGATGTCTCCTAAAACCCTTGAAAATTTTCCTAAGTCTCATTAACCGAAGTCAAGTTGCAAATTTTTTATTGTGGAAGGCCATTGTGTAGATGTTGGAGCTTTCTTGGCTATTTGTGGGAGTTTCTATGTGGAAATTTGTCTATGGGAAGCCATATGCAAAAATCCATTATTCTGGAATTGGTGCCTCTTACACACGTATTTCTCATTCCTGCATTTAGGTGGCATTCATACTAATGAAATCTAAATTCGTCATCCCCACATTTCCTTGGCATCCACAAGACAATTCTTTGCATTTTTTGTTTTTCCCAAAACTCGATCTACCATCTTGCACTTAATGTAGTGAAGTCTATAAATAAAGGCTTAATCACAAATCATTTTCACCTGGTGTGATTGGAGTTTTGGTGAAATATTGTGCTTTTTCTTTCAATTTTTGGAGATTTTGAGCTTGGTTTTGCCATAGAGTTACACATTCTCATTTGTGAATCTATTAGGTATGATCTCATTCCTTTTTCATGTGTTTCTTCACTTTAAATTTTATCATTCTAATGATGGTTTTTGGACATTTTAGAAAAAATGTTAAACTTAAACCTTTAAAACTGTCATGCAAAAACTCAATCATCACATGCCAAATTTTTTCATGGGAGTCATTTTCTTTTGTAAACATTAGACCCACATAAAGAGGCCCTCGACCCAAGAAATGACTAATTCTAAAACCCATTACAAAAAAATTAATGTTGGAGGCCATATGCAGAACGTTGATCACCTCAAGCCATTTTTATGGAATATCACACTCGAATTCCACATCCTAGGCTTCCGCATATGGAGTTTCTACATTCTCAAGGGAAGTTAGGAGTGAACTTTGATTACGTACTATTTTTCCCCACATGCCCAAAATGAGTTCTATCAAAAATGACTAAGTCTTGAGAACCTTGCACGAAGCTCCTTGAGGGAAGCTAGGTGCAAATGACCATACATCTTAAACTATTTTTCTAGCATGAAATATTTTAGCTTCTTCCTCTTTGGCTTCCATATAGGAGATTTCTGCATTTATTAATATGGTCATAAAATGATCTCTCCACGTAAGAAAATGTAACCCTAATTATACCCTTGTGCTAAATTGAAGTTGAAACTAAAATAGTAAGTCATTTGATAATTGCAAGAAAATGAGTGTTGGAAGCAAACTACGGGATGCCATGTATTTCATGCCACTTTTTTGGAAAAATTATTCCTAACTTCCACCCTTGTGGCTCCCACATTTTATTTTTTGCATGCACCCAAAACAATGAAATTACCACATCAATGTCGTATAGGAGTGAATTTGCACTCCTTATGAAAATTCCCCTTTTACAATTCCTCACATTAGAAAACCAAATCCAAAGGTAAAAATCCACATCAGCTAGCTTCCTTCATTCCAATTGGCATTCATCTTATGCATCAATAGAAGAATATTTTTTGGCGAAACCCACACTACGTGTAGACATTTTTGTGGCACACTTACATCCTTGATGGATTCCTATGTCTGAAGTTGGCAGAGGTGTTACACTTTCCATTGGGGTTGGTTTGCAATGTCCCTCTTTGACCAACTGATCCCAAATATGGAAAATTCTTCCCTCTTTTTCCTTCAAATTCATTCATTCTCATTCCATTCCATCCTCTAGCAATATTATTCACAAGTTATAGCTTTCACTCTCATTCTCAAGCATTCTCAGCCTTCAAGCAGCACTTTGGCACTTCATAGTAGCAACAACAACACTCCATCAACTCTGTAAAGCAAGTGTGGAACAAGCCATTGCAGTAGGGGCTTGAGGTTTTGCAACACCTCCCTCCATCACAGTTGAGCCTATGGTGATATTTCATGCCCTCTTTCTCCATCATTGGCTAGTGAGCTCTTGGTGGAGGTGGTAACATTTTCACTCCTCTCCTTTATGATTTGGCTGAGTAGCTTAATACTATTTTGTAGTGTTATTCATGTACTTCCTTTCTTTACTTCTTTATAATACATTTATCTATCATTGCTATCTTGGTTTTCTGTGGAGGTGGAAACACCAAAATGGGGGTCTAATTGAGGTAGACCCCTATACAGCCCCCAACAATTTTCCCTCTCTTATGTGTAGGTGAATGTGAACTTGGAGCTAGCTGGTGAACAAGCATCTTTGTGATATTTTCTTTGTCACCTTAGCCTTCATATATTTGCTTTGTCATATTTGTTTTTATCTCTCCTACTTTATAGTTTTTTTTTGTTCCCTTAGAAGTGACTAGCTAGGTCATCAGCTTGTTTTCTAGCAGTTTGTACTGTATTCTTGGTCCTCTAGTCATACATATGCCAGTGCACCTAAGAGATGCCAACATGCCACACTATCATCCCAGAACCATGCTTCCATCCTTGGGAAGAGAGTTGTTTGAGGTACAATGTTGAACCTAAAAATTGGCTCACCTAGCCTTAGTTTAGATTTCAGATCTAAAGAGTGGTTGTAGAGCCTTATAGTCCTCATCATTCTTGTCACTCATTTGAAACATCTCTTTAGAGTGAGGTAAGTTAGGGAAGCCTTCCACTCTTAGATCTCCACTACCTAGGGCCTTGACATAGTCAGTCCCCCTCTCTTACATTTTTGGTGAACTAGACATGAACCATTTTGGTTCCATTTCCCAATACTAAAAACTCCTTTCCTCATATTCTAGGAGTTTTGTAGGTGTGAGTGTTGTAATGAATTTTCCTTACGACCCAACTTGTGATTCCTAGTAGATGTAGTTGGAAGGTTCTGAAAGTGTTGCACAACAAAACCTTAATTGGGTCACTATCCTACCTTGCAACCTTTGGAGGGTCCCGAGAGAGTGTTGTTCATTGCATGTGATGGCCTCTTTATTGCATAGACCTATCCCCTCTATGCAACCTATGAGTAGTGGTACTAGTATAACCTTCACCTTGTAGGATCTACCGATGGGTTTTAATAGGGATCCATCTCCTCTCTACATCCCTCCGTGAGTCAATAGGAAACATCGTAGCAGGTGTTCTCGTTGATCTGACATCTCAAGTAAACAACATAACTGAGGAGACCATGTTAATAAAATTTTTGAATAAAGATGGGTACAATACCCCTGTAAGCACCATCCGCACACATGAAAAAATTTCTATACCTCCTCTAGGTAGTATTGTCTTGTTGATTTTGGTTGGACCTAAATCCATGAAGCTTTTGTTTGACATAATCCCTAGATCTGAATTCTTTAGAGTGAAGCTAGGTATACCTTGGTTAGTAGCTATGAATGTAGTGCCCTCGGTTGTGCATAAATGTTTAAAATTTATCCACCACTGTTTCATGCATGTAATTCATGACACCGGTTATAAGCTATCGATTGCCCATGATAGTTAAAATTTATCCACCATAGTTTCGTGCATGTAATTCATGACACCGGTTATAAGCTATCAGTTTCCCATGATAGTTACTCCTTGGATTACTCTTGGCCTACACTCAGTGGTCCTCTCCCACCTAGGAAGGACCTATTGTACCAAATGTATCAAAACTATAATAAAAGGATGTTTAAGGCTGAAAGTGAGATACCCTATATTGCCTTATGTTGTTTCACATGGGGCTTGCTTAAAAGCTAACAGTGATACCACTAAGGCACATATAAGGGAAGAAGAGAAGTGGTCCCAAGATCCTCTTTCTTCCTCTTATATTGTTCAATCTAATGCTCCTTCTTGCCTTGTCATGGCACCATCAAATTTTGTGGTACCTGCTTGGAAGAAGTCCAAGCATCCTATATTTGAGCTTCCTTTCCTACCCACAAAGCCTAGGTCTATTTGATATGGCAAGAGAAAAGGCCCCGATGGGGAATATTCTCTATCTCAACCTCCATGGTCTCCTACTACTTTTTCTTCCAAAGAAATAAATGGGAAGAGGCCCACTGCCGAGGAAATAGAGTTGATTCCCCCCACCGCTTCTCAACCTGCTCCTCTTGCTCCCATTCAGGAGCCTATCCCTTTGTTGGAAACAACTGTGGAGGACACTCCAATGGCTGAGCAGGAGCCTTCTATTCCTTCACAACCTTTGGCCTCTAGCTCGAAGAGTTGTAGAAATTTCCTTGTGCATGAGCACAAGCACTAGCGAAAGGCTCTCACAATCGAGCAAGCCACCTTATAGAGGAAGGAAGATGCAACAATTGCCCCTGTATCAGGGTCTCCTGTTGCATCCTCCTCTCTCCTCTCGTTTGCTTCCATTCAATCTAGTTTTGCATTCCTTCTGGCTTTTGTTGTGAATACAAAATTTTCTAACCTTAAAAGGTGTAGGTGTTCATTACTCCTTCAGTGGAGTTGCCTTTGTTGATGTCCCTTCCACATGTCTCACCTTTCCTAAAACCTATAGATATAACGAACATTCCAGTAGTATCTACTATAGTTTTCTCTTCCTCCTCTTCCTCTACACCTCACCTCTTTTGTGAGGATTTCATGTCCCCTGATAGAGCAGAAGGTGGAAGTGGTCCTTCCAAAAATGGAGGATGTAAGAGGAGTCCACCTTCCCCAGAAGGCGGTCCCACACTGACTTGTTTTGTTTTAGTAACAGAACCAATCTCGGCTTCACCTGAGTTCGTCACCACTCCTAAATAACTTACTAAGCCTAGCAATGAATTTTGGGCACATTCCTCTCCATCCATTGAGGTGAAACATGGCACTCTTGTAAAGTGCATTTTTAACTCTCTAGATGATGTTTTGGCCTTGTCAGCGATCTTCCTAAAATCGTTGACCTTAGCTCCATAAGAGCTTAGTGAAGGAGACCTTGTGAGGCCTTCTCCCTTAGCCCTTGCTATGGGAGGGTTGAATGCTCCTCCTCTTAACATTCCACCACTACATGCTCATCCTTCTTCCTCCTGTGATGATCTCGAGTGGGAAGTAGATGACCTCTTGAACAATCAGTGTTAGGGGGAGGCCCCTTCTTTATCTTTAGAATAAATGTGTGTGTGTTGTGATGTGTTCCCTTGTGATCATGCTATGTGTGTCTAGATGACCCTTGACACCCTTGTTGGTGCTTGGATATAGGAATGGTTTTTGTGTCATAAATCTTCTTCTATATGTATCATCATTCTTCCATGTTTGTGCTTTATTTTCAAAAAATTGGGGACAATGCAAAACGTTGGGGGAATTTAGGTTTCCCTTCCATGTTGACCCAATTTTTTACTTTTATTTTGTCTTCTCGTGCATTCTTCACATGGTCTAATATAGTAAGGGCTTGATGACAGTTAATTTTATATACAATTTTTATACTTATATATATATATATATTTATGTGCAGTTCTAACCTTGAGATATCAAGCTACCCCTATTCCCTTTGTTTTTTATTATCTCTTTTTTTCTCTTCTTTTATCTTTTTCTCTTATTTGATTGAGTTTTCCCTTTCATGTATGAAAATTCCATCACTTTGATTTTTGAAAAATGCATTTTTTTCCAATGAATCTTTTCTTGAGAATCTTCACAAACTTTTTTTCAAAGAATCGCATTCTCAACTTGAAACCCTAATGAAACATGTTTCCTTGATCACGAGTTTGTAAAGGAAGAACTTGAGAACCTTTTCTTTGAGGTGGAAGCATCTTTGATCTTCCCCTCACAAGGGGGTACTTTCTTCCTTTCAAACTCCTTGATGAAGTGAACATCTTTTGGAAGGATTCCTTGATGATGAATCAATTCAAGAAAGAAACACCTCTTCTATACTTTCAAACAGTGCATCCCTTGATTGGACACCTTTCTTCATGCTAGGTTCTTGAGGGACCCTTTTAAAAGATTTCTAATCTATCAATGATCTACATGACTATCCACTTAATCTCCTACATGGCTTCTTTTAGACATGTTCTATCTGTGAGTAAACATGTCACTTTGTAGGTGTGCCTATGAAGACAATTTTTGACTCTGTAGAGTCTACTTCCTTGAGTTTCCTCCATGTGAGAGATCTTGTGGGATACCTCCTTTTAGGTCTATGAGTCTGTAGGGTGCTTCTTCTGAGCTTCCTCCATGCGAGATATCTTGGGGGTCGCTCCCCTATAGGTATGTGGGTCTATAGGGCACTTTATTTCGGTTTCCTTCATGTGAGAGATCTTCGAGGACACCTTCCTTGCAAGGCTGGAGGTTTGTAAGGTGATTTTCTTGGTATCCTTTATGTGAGAGATCCTGGAGGATACCTTCCTTGTAGGTTTGTGGGTCTATAAGGTTATTTTCTTAGTTTCCTTCATGTGAGAGATCTTGGAGGACACCTTGCTTGTAGGTCTGTAGGACTGTGAGGTACTTACCTCTCAGGGCTTCCTTCATGTGAGAGATCTTGGGGGTCACCTCCTTGTAGGTCCACGGGCCTATAAGACACTTTCATTCTACAGCTTCATAGTTTTGTGGAGCTATGAAGTCCTTTACTTGTCATGCACTCTCGAGTTTGCCATATCACAGTCTGCTCCCTTGACGATTTAGGTATACATTTCTAACCCTATTCACTCTTTGATCTACTTTACCAAAACACTCATCAATATTCATGCTCGCTAAAGTAGGGGAAAATGTATGGGAACAAATTTGCACCCCTTATGCAAATTCCCTTTTTACACTTCCTCATCTTAGAAAACCAAATTTAAAGGAAAAAATCCACATCAACTAGTTGACTTCATTCCACTTGTCATTTGTCTTATGCATCGATAGAAGAATATTTTTTAGGGATTCCCATGCGGCATATAGATGTCCACATGGCATGCTTACATCCCTGATAGATTCCTACATCTAAAGTTGGCAAAGACCTTACACTTCCCATTGGGATCAGTTTGTAATGTCCCTCTTCGACCAACTGACCCTAAATATGGAATATTCTTCCCTCTTCTTCCTTCAAATTCATTCATTCTCATTCCATTCCATCCTTTAGCAATATTCTTCACAAGTTCTGGCAATTTCACTCTCATTCTCAAGCATTCTTAGCCTTCAAGCAACACTTTGGCACTTCATAGTAGTAGCAACAACACTCCATCAACTCTGTAAAGCAAGTGTGGAACAAGCCATTGATGTAGGGGATCAAGGTTTTGCAACACCTCCCTTCATTATAATTGAGGCTATGATGATTTTTCATGCCCTCTTTCTCCATGATTGGCTAGTGAGCTCTTGGTGGAGGTGGTAACATTTTCATTCCTCTCCTTTACAATTTGGTTGAGTAGCTTAATATTGTTTGACAGTGTTATTCGTGTACTTTATTTCTTTACTTTTTATCATACGTTTTTGTATTGTTGCTATCTTGGATGTCCATGGAGGTGGAAACACCAAGTAGGGTGTTAGTGTAATTAATGTTTAATTGCACTTGCATAACTTTAGTTAGGTAATATTTTAATTCCTAGGTTAATTATTCTCATCCTTATCTTGTTGAGCTATCTTGTTGCTCAAGATAAGATTAGGGTTATGCATACTTTTCTTTTATAAAGCAAATCATCTCATGTAATTATGAATTCCTGAATAATTTTATTTTGCACATCTTTTTGTAATAGCTTTTCTTTTTCTATTTTTCTCTTCTGTGGAAGGTTTTTTGGTTTGCATGTATGATCTTGGTTCTAACATCGTATCAGAGCCTCGATTTGCAGCCCCTTCTCAGCTTTTTTGGATATTTTCAGTGCAGAGCATGTTCGGGGTTCCTCGAGGGTTTTATTCCTTGAGCATATTTATGAAGCATCTTGGATCAGATCAAGGTTTTCCATTGGATTTAGAGTGCTAGAAAAAGTTAGGTTTGAGTTTTATTTCACTAATTTTGGCCATCATTGAAGAAATTTGTGAGGGTTTCAAGCTCAATGATTTTTCTAAGAGATCTGGGGGTCGCCTAATTTTTTGGGCACTTTGGACCAAAATAGACCTTGTTGTTGGATTCGTAGCACCCAAAAACCCCTATTTTCATATAAAATTTGTCCAGTTTGGACAAAGTCATCTGGAGAGGGAAAAAAAATTTGTTCGAGGGCCATAAGGCCCCAAGGCATGCTTCATGAGGCACAAATTTTGAAAAAAATAAAAAAAATATAATGGTTTTTTGTGCCTCCCATTTAAAAGACCAGTGCCATTGAGCTGCCACCTAGTGGCCACTGGTCAACTACCCACAGGCAGCTCCTCCAGCGGTGTAGCTCTTCTCAATGGTGGAGGTTTGATTTTTTGGTTTTTCTTTTTTGATGCATTTTTCAGCCTCGGAAGTCACATGTTGTTGTTTTCACTCTAGGAGACATCTTTTGACTTGCTTATCCATTTTTTTCCATTCTTGCAGTGTTGGAAAGCTAGTTTAGTCCTCTACATAGATTTGAGGTCCTTTTTATTTATTTTTTGTTTATGCATATTTGCATTCTCTCCTTTTACAATCATTGGGTTATTGTAATAAATGAACTGAGATAAAGTTCCATTAGGGGGGTTTCTTGCATAATAAATTGATTAGAGTGTGCATGCACTTTGATCTTCATCTTGATTTGATGATAGCTCGCATGGGTTATATCTGGTTTCTTAGTTTCTTTTGGCCACATCTTGTCTTAGCTTGACACATATCAGATTCACATCAGTTCACACTTTAGATTGAGAGCCTATGGTTAATGATGCGCATTGGATCCATCTTAGTTTGAGGGCCATGTTTTTACGGTTAATGTTCTAGAGTCTTTATGGTACTTGTTCCCATGGAAGAGTTTTAGTCTCAGTTTGGCATCAGCATTGAGATACATGGTTTCCAGATTCTGTCATCATATCATCTACTGTTGCTTCATAGATTCCAGGTTTGTTCCAGTTTGTGAGTTTTCCATTGTTTTGTGGCATCATGTCTACTGTCACATTATTATGATTTCATTTTGGTTTCTTGTAAATAGAAGTATCTTTCCTTGCTTGTTGGATTGTGGTTCTAGTGTTACTCCACAGTGTTCTTCTAGTGCTTCTTTGCTGCAGTCATCTCATTGTAGGGGGGCTTTGTCCCACTGGGTTTTCCTTCTCTACCTCATTATTAAATTTGTACATGGGTACCTGATCAGGCCTTATTGTCGAGACCCATTCATGCTTTCTTCCATTCATCTTAGTTTTAGGTGCATGATTTTTTTAGTCTCCCTAAGTTGCACTTATGGGGGGTGTTAGTGTAATTAATATTTAATTGCACTTGCATAACTTTACTTAGGTAATATTTTAATTCCTAGGTTAATTATTCTCATCCTTATCTTGTTGAGCTATCTTGTTGCTTAGGATAAGATTAGGATTATGCATACTTTTCTTTTATAAAGTAAATCATCTCATGTAATTATGAATTCCTGAATAATTTTATTTTGCACATATTTTTCCAATAGCTTTGTTTTTTCTATTTTTCTCTTTTGTGGAAGGTTTTTTGGTTTGCATGTTTGATCTTGGTTTCTAACACAGGGGTCTGACTAAGGCAGACCTCTATACAACCCCCAATAATTTTCCCTCTCTCTTTTGTGTAGGTGAACATTCACTTGGAGCTAGCTGGAAAACAATCATCTTTGTGAGATTATCTTTGTCACCTTAGCCTTCATATTTTTTCTTTATCATATTCAATTTGTACGTCTCATAGTTCATAGTTCTATTTTGTTCCCTTAGAAGTGACTATCTAAGTTGTCAACTTGTTTTTTAGAAATTCATACTGTACTCTTGGTCCTCTGGTCGAATAGATTCCAACATGCCATGTTGTCATCATGGAACCACACTTCCATCCTTGGGAAGAGAGTTTCCTGAGGTATAGTGTTGAACTTGAAAATCGGCTCGCCTAACCCTAGTTTAGATTTCAGGTCTGAAGAGTGGTTGCAGGGCCTTATAATCCTCAGCATTCTCATCCCTCATTTGAAACATCCCTTTAGAGTGAGGTGAGCTAGGGAATCCTTCTACTCTTGGCTCTTTGTGACTTGGGGCCTTGACATGATTGGTCCCCCTCTCTTACAAACACATTAAATGACCTTCCATGAGAATTTTCCCATGTTCCTAATTTCATCAATTGTGAAAATGTTAAGTGTTTTTGTGTTGTAGAAATATTCTTGTAGGATTCCATTTCACTAGCACCATCCTCAATGGTTTTATTTCTCAAATGGTCAAATCAACTCATTACGCATTGTTCTTGCAGGTTTTATGGAAAATATTGAGAAAGAAGGGAAGGGTGACAAAACAACAAAGATTGAAAAAGAAAATGAAAAATGGAGTATGAATTTCATGGAGTAGAGGTCACCTCCAAGTTCATGTCATATTGGGATAGGATCTCTTATACTAACCTTGGAAAAATTAAAATCGATGAGTTATGGGGGTGTCTTATTCAAACCTGAAGATGATATGGATAGGAGGATAAAAAAGAGTGGTATTGTACATGCAACAAGTTTCCCTCTTGCCTTGATCAGACCTAAACTAATCCATATATCCAGGGAGTTCTATCATCGAGACTTGAGGAGAATAATAATTGTTTATGGATGAGTGGTGGCATACTTAACACCTCAATCCATTGGGTGGACTTTCAAGATCCCTTTATTTGATGAAATTGAAGTATATCAAAAGGAGTATTCCCTTAATTTATGGAAATAAGATACTTTGGGTTGTTCTTAGGTGATAAATAAGAAATGGATGCACACTCCTCAACCTAGTGTGGAAGAAATTCCCAAGAAAATCTCTAGGAGTGACTTTTTCGAAGAAGTCAATGATTCAGTAACACTATTGAGTAGAGTAACATGCCATCCCATCTTATCCCTCTTTGAAGAATGGATGTGCTATTTGATTGAAGAGATTCTAAAGGGAGAGATGAAGTTTCATTGGGAAAGGATCATAAGTAATAAAAACCATGTGCAATTTGTCATGGTAAAGAAAACTTGAGAATTATATATGACATATTATATTTTTTACATGTTGGTAGCCAATTTTCCATATAAATGTTTGATGTGTAAAGGTAATTTAGGGACTGGGTGAGATAAAAAAATTGTTTATGAATGTTATCCACAACTCTAATATAGAAATTTCAAGAAGAGTTACGAGAAGATAAATGATGCCTTATTATGTATATTCATAAATATTTGTCAAATGAGTTTGGAAACAAGATTTCTCATTGTGATAAGGTGATGGTGAAAAACTTTGAGTAATGGTTTATTTAGTTTTGCAAGTTCATGTATTTTAGAATTGAACCTATTTCACTAGAGCCCCATATAGATTGCCAAGGTACTTGATTGATAAAATAGTTTTTCTCAAGCTTAACTAAATTTTGTGGTCATTGCATCAACTGCTGCAATATAAACATTGAGATAGAGTTCCCTATACCATGAATCTTGGGAGAGGATTGTACTCATGCCCTACTACAATTTGTGCAAAAATTTCACAAAAGGAAATCCTATAGTATGATTTTCTCCTTCACAATGTGTGAGGAAATGTAAACCCATGGCATAAATTAAAGAAACAGGTTAGAAAACAATACACACACAAGCTACACACTAAAGATTTCTAGGAAAAATGTGAGAGTGATCATGAAATATGGAAGATAAATACATGCGGATGTCTTTAAGGCTCATAAGGATCCTAGAAATAGATATCGTTCTATACCAGGTGGAAGATGATAGCAATGCATTGGAAAAAAGAGCGTATAATATAATAGTCAAATCTCCCTTGATGGTGATTGACTAGGTGAAAGAGGAGGTGACATTTATTGATGCAATTATGTGTCCTAGTTTGCAAAGGATAGAGCAATGGATTGGTGACCAGGTTTCCCAATTGGGACAACAAGGAGTTGAGTTTACTTTCAAAGAATGAGAGGAAGAAAAGGCTTTAGAGAGTGATAAAGGTAGAAAAACTAAGGTTGAAGCCAAGATAGGATCTTTAGGTACATCAACTATGTCTCCACCCACGACCCTATCAAGGAAAAGGAAAGACACATTTGAGAGAGAGCCAATAGAAAATACTTGAGTGTATGCAAGGAAGGTTGTGGAAGGGCGAAGGCCCCCAAAGAAGGTGAAGAAAGCAAGAACATTTTTACCATAGAAAAAGAAAATAAAGGAAGAACCATCTCCCCCTTGAGGAGGATCCCAAGGTGTAATCACCTCCCTGTTCACCATTACCATCACCATCCATTACACCACTTTTATCAGCCTCCGCTCTACTTCTCCCTCCCATATCCTTTCCAACTACCATGGACATCTCATTCCACCTTTCATCTACCACCCCAACCACCTCGGTGATTATGGTCGATTCATCCTCATTTGTATTCTCTTCTCCATCATCCTCTTCTCTTTCGATTTCACAGTCCACCTTCTCTACCTTTCCACCTATTATTCCTTCTATTCCACTTGTACCCACCACCCTACAAGAATCCTTCAAAGCTTAAAAAATATGATTCAAATATTCTCTAAGACTGTACTATCTAAAAAAGCTACCCTCCTCATGTCTCAACTCATTGCTTTTTTACCTACTCCTCATCCACCCGATAAACCACCAAAGATGGAAAACAAAAAAAAAATTAGGAAGAGATGTAATGGAAAGAAAAAGAGAAACTTGAATAAGTAGTAGGTATGGGTGAGGAATTCACTAGGCCTAAACAAGAAGAATATTTTGAACATGTGGATAAGGGGTTGAGGATTGTGGAACTAGATGAAGAGTTATCAGAGGATGAAGAAGAAAGAACCCCAAAGGAGGGAGACTTGAGTAAAACCTTTGAGGAATAGTTATGTGAGGAAGTCTTTGATGAAGAAAAAGAAGAAGAAGATAAAGCAAAAAATGAAGATCAAGAAAGAGAGAAACATCATGAAGACTTGAGGAAGAAAAGAGAGTGGAAGAAAAGGAAAGGGAGCATGATTAAGGGGAGAAGATTTCAAAAGATACTCCTAACATAGAAGATAAAATACAATAGGAAGAGTAGGGAAACAAAGGACAACAACATGAATTCAACACTACATCCTTTGTCAAACAAACAAAAATTCCCACATGCTTAGAACAATAGTTAAAGGAAAAAGCCTCACTAGCAGAAGATCCAAAGGCTCATCTCAAGGAAATATTGGCACCTACGAGGCAAAAACCTAAGGAAAGGAAGAAGGAGAAGATAAATTCTCACATCACAACCCATGCTTCAAGTTCCCACATGATATAAGTGGCTACTCTAGCTATTGATAAAAAAACTACCACCATATTGGCTTCCGAGTATCAATTCATGACTATCAATATTGGGACAACTACTAGAACTCATAAGATTGATGAATTTCAAGGTTTTGTGTACAATATTCTGAGTCAAATGGATAAAGATTAGGCTACCTAGATAGATTTGAATGCATAGGTGGCTAAATTGATATCTTTTATTTAATAACTGGTCACTTCTGGCAAGGAAATGCCCATGGAATCCCCTACTCCTACAATTCTATCAAAAGAGGAGGTTAATAAGGTAGAATGGTTGAGAAGTTAGACTAAGTACACTTCTGATTGGATTAACCATGTGATAGACATTTGTGATAAGGTTGTACATGTTGGAGTGGAAATTCATAATCACTTACTAATTTTGAAGACAAAATTTGAGGAGATTGAAGAATGCAAATAGTTTCCTAGATATTACAATGTAACATGCTTGAAGCTACATGTGATCGAGGGATTGTCTAAGGATATTTTGGTGCAAGAACAAATTTTGACAATGGAAAAGTTGAATGAACTTGAAGTTTGGTTGTTTTTTATTATTTTTGGTGAGATATTTTGGCCAAAGTGTTGAATAATTTACAAATAATTGAAGAAAAGATCATTGATTCTATGGTTGATTGTGATGAAGTTTTGGATCTTTTGATTGGTGCAAAAATATCAGCAATAAAATTGGATTTTATTCAAGTCAAGCAAGCATGGAGAAATAATATAGAGAAAGTAGCTACACACAACTTGCAAAAAGACTTCTTGTATTTTTCTACTTATGCATTTACAAAATAAAAAAATGATGGTATAGAGAAGAAACTCATGTGTGGACCTCCACACAAAACTAATGGATGCATACAAGGTGATAACATTCAAAATAATTTCATCAAATGTCCTAATTGTAAGTTACTTTGCAAGGTTATTCTAAGGTTATTCTATGTTCTTAAGTTCAACTATATATATTTATGCACTTGTGTATGAATGTTATAGTCTAAAAATATGAAGATTATCTTATAATATTGCACTATTTATGTGGCATTGTGAACTTAGTTCTAGTTAAGAAAAAAATAGTTTATTGAGAGTTTTCCTATTTGAATCATTAGTCACTATTGTAATTGTCATTAGGTTTCAGACTTAGGATTTCTCTAAACCCTTGAATCTTTTGCTATTTCTTTAAATCTAAGTTGGTTTTATGATAAAAGCATCACTAAAATTATTGAATTTGATGATCATATTATTTCTAGACTTTAGATCTAGGAATTTTGATAAGGGTTTTCCCTTATCTTCAGATTTTACAAAACCCTTATTTCAAGTCGCATAAGTTTCTAGCCTTGTTAACCATAAATTCCTTCTGTGATTACCAACAAATCACATAATCATTGATCTATTTTTTGTATTTCAAGACCTAACTTTATAAAACTTGAGATTATTTTCTACAATTAGTTTGAGGGAAGTCACCTTTGAAGAGAGATAGAAAACTCATGTTTTATCTATGTTGTGTAGTTCAAAAACACTCATCAATGGAATTCTTCTCATAACAATCTATCTTCTCCCCTAGTGATTGGGGAGATTTTGTACATGTTGAAACTATAGATCAAATTCCTCATCTTGAGCATGAATTTCCACTTAAATAGAGGAAATAAATCACAATCAACATTTATAGAAATTAAGATAGCCAGATTTCTAATATTTAATAAATTGAATTATATAGAAATGTTTAATAAATTACAAACACTAGCAATGTAAGTAGGGAACTAAGCTATATCCCTAAAAAAAGATGTTCTCTAAAAAATGAGATTGGATAGAAAGGGGGTACAAAATACCATGGATTCAATTCTATAAATTTTTATATTAAGGGAAAGTCCAAAAATATGTCTACATTTTTGGCCTAAAATATGTATGGCATCTAGGGTGGGAAATGTCACTATAGTTAACTCTCTTTGCAAGTTAAAATTATTCATAAATTAGAAACAAGGGAAGACACAATATTAGACTCAAATTAAGGTTTATATAAAGTATTGATCTTAAAAGGAAAATAATTCAACTCTCAACACTTATTGATCTTATTGAGATTTGAAGAGAAAATAATTAAAATTATTTAGAGGAGGCTAGAAGTGTAGTTTGAAAAGTGTGTCATAGTTTAATTAACAATATTCCCACCATGATCTTGGTGGATGGAAGCCAACCTTATGTAATATTTCTTTTAGAATTAGTCTTGAATATATAGAGTAGAAGGGAAATTAGCTATGACCTAGTTGAATTTGTGTTGAAGTATTTTCCACAAGTCCCAATCTCGAGAAAAGACTAAATCCTAATAGTAAGAATGTATATATGAAGTAATACAATTATAAAATATTATACAAGAAAAAACCTAGATGAGTCAATGATGTTAGACTAACATAGACCATGTTAGAGTCACTTAAGGAATCAAGCCTCCAAGATCACCTGCAATAAAAAACTTTCTACAAGAAAGAAAATCAAGAACATGAAATTGCAACAATAGATGCAAGATATTGAAAATATACAATACTCAAGATTATAGTGATATATTAGACTTAAAAATGAACTGAATTGTTTAGGATGTAAAACTGATTCCTTTCTTATTTAGGAAAGGTGTGGGATAGGATTATACAGGATCTTGACATTTATCTTAATCTTATATAATGAGATAACTACCCCAACAAATATTAAATGACTCAGGCCACAAACATTAAATGCTAAAAGATAAGTGAAAAATAATACTTAAGTAGAAATATTCCCCCTAACTAATGCTAACTATAAATATTTTATCCTAAGACCTAAGTGGACATAACATGTAAATAAGACCTAGATAAGAATAGATAAGGAAAACATCTATTTACAGTACGGTAAGTGTACCAAGTTGTGACACAAAAATGGTACCAAATTGGAAAAGATCCAAATATTATTTGGTGAGCACCAAATTATTTGGTGAGCACCAAATTTGGTGCTCACCAAATATAAAAGTAAGTTAAAAAAATCAATGTGAAAAACCTCATTTGATAGCCTTTCAATTTTGTGAGCACCAAATGTTATGTTTGGAGGCTTTGCACTTTGGTGAGCACCAAATGTGATCTATAGAGAATTTGTGATTGTGAAATCCTTGACCCTATAGGGAGACCTACAAGTGGGAGAGTGAAGAGTTAGATTGATCTAGCAGAATAGTAAGGGATGGAGGATACATTTAATAAGCTTTACTGATAATGAAGAGGATAAGAGAGTAGAGTGGGAGAGACCTAGAGGCTCGAAGTAATGAGACAAGGAGTGAGAAATGTACAGATGGCTGAGGAGGGATGGAGAAGCAGAGAAGGATTAAGCCCTCAAGCCTCAAGCCTAATGCCTCAATCTTATACATTAAACACAAAACCCTAATCCCTCAATAATATACATTAAAACCTTAACTCTAATCAATCAACACTATATAGTCCTTCAACCCTTAAAACATAACACCTTAAATACTCAAACCTCTACCCTCTTCCATATACATTAAACCCTCAACCCCAATACACAAACCCTATACCTTAAACCTTAAACCCTCAACCCTCAACCCTCAAATCTTAAACCCTAATCCCTTCTCTCTCACCTTAAACCTTAAATTCCTCAACCCTTAACCATTAAACCCTAATCCATCAACCCTCAGCCATAAAACCCTCAACCCTCAACCCTATACCTTAAACCTTAATCCCTCAAAATTCAACCCTTAAACCCTAATACCTCAACCTTCAACCCTAATCCCTATCTCTAAACCCTCAACCCTTAAAACCTCAACCATCAACCCTCAACTCTCAAACCTTAAACCTTAATCACTCAACCCTAAACCATTAAACCATAAAACCTCAACCCTCAAACTTTGTCCCTATCCCTAAAACCTCAACCCTCAACCCTTAAACTTGATCAAACCTCAACCCTTAAAACCTCAACCCTCAATAAGTAACCCTTAAACTCTAATTCCTCAACCCTCAACCCTTAACCCTCTACCCTCTACCCTATACATTAAACCCTCAACACTAATCCCTCAACCATACACCTTAAACACCAATAAATAAACCTTTAAAATTTAATCCCTCAACCTTTAAAGTAGTAAAACCTCAAAATTCAACTCTCAACCCTCCACCATATACATTATACCTTAAACCCTACTCCCTCAACCCAATACCTTAAACCTTAATCCCTCAAATCTCAACTCTTAAACCCTCAAACCTTAAAACCTAATCCCTCAACCCTATACCTTAAATAATAATCCATTAACCCTAAATCCTTAAGCACTCAAAATTAAAAAACTTAATCCCCCAACCCTCAACCCTCTACCATATACATTAAACCCTCAACCCTAATCCATCAACACTCAAACCTTAAACCTTAATCCCTCAACCCTCAACCCTCGAACCTTGAACACTAATTCCTCAACCCTCAACCCTAATCCCTATCCCTAAACCCTAAACTCTCAACACTCAAGACTCAACCCTTAAAACCTTAAACCCTCAACCCTCAAATCTCAAACCTATAACTTAAACCATAATCTCTCAACATTCAACCCTTAAACCCTAATCACTCAACCCTATAGCTTAAACCTTAATCCCTCAACCCTCAACCCTTAAACCCTAATACCTAAACCCTCAACCCTAATCCTTATCCCTCAACCCTAAACCCTCAACCCTCAACCCTCAAACCTCAACCCTCAGCCCTCAACCCTCAACCCTCTACCCTCTACCCTCTACCCTCTACCCTATACATTAAACCCTCAACCCTAATCCCTCAACACTATACCTTAAACCCTAATCCCTAATCCCTCAACCCTTAAAACCTTAACCCTTAAACCCTATGTTGAATAGGACAATTGAGAGGGGGTTGAATCAATTGTCATAGAATTAAACCTTTAATTCAATTACCAAAACTAATACTTAATATTGCTTAAATGATTAATCATCAAATGCCAATCTAAAAACTCAAATCCAACACATAAACACAATGACACTAGATTTACGTGGAAAACCCAATGAGGAAAAAACCACAGTGAGGATTAACTCACACTATAGAGAATATCAAAACTGATTACAAAAGGCTCACTACCAAAAACAAGGCTCATTGCCTCAAACAAGGACTCACTGTCTATCTAAAACAAGGACTCACTATCCAGGACCACTACCACAGAGATACAAAAAAGACAAAGAAGACTTGTTATAGAAAGATTACAATCCCAATCCAATAAGGTATTCCACCATAGTCACTTGATCAACTTGCATGAATGATAGTGTTCACCTTTTCTTGACTGTATCCAAAAACTCAACATTAAGCTTCACACTGATCTCTCACACTCACAACACACACACTTACTAAATAGAATCAATTTTTCACCAAACTGCACTTTCTCTTTTCTCTTGATCACTCTTTTTATTCGCTCTTGTATATTTTCCATCACTAAATCATCTTGTATTTATTCCATCTTCAACTTTGAAACATATCCAAATTCAAGTTAGATCAACACCAAAACATCCTAGGGTGGAAATAGAATGAGGGTGACCCAAACACATGCTTCATCATCCTTGAAATTAGTATTTCACACAATGTCATCCAAACCAATGTAAAACACATAAAACTATTAAGCACAAACTTTCCAAATGTCATAATTAACTTCAATACAATCAAGGTAACTCAACTTTAGAACCACATGTCATAAGAATTCATTAAAGAGAAATCTAGACCAACAACATTTCTCTTGGGCCTCAACCAAAAATACAAAGAACCATATTTCACAACTGGTGAACACAACTTGCATTGTACAATGAATCAACAAACAAAAATCTAGATATAACACCTTCTAACATACATGAACAACATACCTAAACTATACAACCACAAGAGAAAATATAAACCAAAAACCAGAGCAACCACTAAATACCTACAACATATCTTTATACAACTTTCTCAATATCCTCAACATATATAGCCAACAACAACTAGTTGATAACCAATTGACTAGTTAACATAAATGAGAAAACCTTCAATATTTCCATTCTTGTAACAACATAATCCATGAACCCTCATGACTTATACCCTCAATCATCAATCCTCAACCCTAAAATCTTAAACCTGAATCCATCAACCCTCAACACTTAAAACCTCAACCCTCTACCCTAAACATTAAATCCTTAACCCTAATCCCTTAAACCCCATACCTTAAACCCTAATCACTCCACCCTCAACCCTGAAACCCTAATCCCTATTGCTAAACCCTAAAACCTCAACCCCAAAACCTTCAAAGCTCAAGCCTCAACCCTAAAAACCATCAACCCTAATCCCTCAACCCTATACCTTAAACTCTAATCTCTCAACCCTCAACCCTTAAATCCTAAGCCCTAAAACCCTTAAAACTTACACCCTTAAACCCTAATTCCTCAACCTTATAACCCTCAACATTCAACCTTCAACCCTTAAACCCTAAACACTAAACCTTCAACCCTTAAACTGTCAACCCTCAACCCTTAAATCCTAAAACCTTGCAAACTTAAACCTTCAATACTCAAACCTATACATTAAATCCTCAAGCCTAATAAAAAATCTATACCTTATACACTAATCCCTCAACCCTATACATTAAATCCTCAAGCCTAATAAAAAAAATCTATACCTTAAACACTAATCCCTCAACCCTTAATCCTTCACTCTTAAACCCTTAATCCCTCAAACCCCAACCCTTAAACCCACAACCCTCAACCCTAAAGCCTAAAGCCTAAATCCTCTACCCTATACATTAAATCCTCAACCCTAATCTCTCAACCCTCTACCCTAGAACCTCAACCCTAATCCCTCAACCCTGCACCCTCAACCCTCTACCCTCAACCTTATACATTAAACCTCAAACCTAATCCCTCAACCTCATATACCTTAAACTATTTGTCCCTCAACCCTCAACCCCTAAACCCTCAACCCTCAACCCTCAACCCTCAACCCTCAACCCTCAACCCTCAACCCTCAATCCTAAACCCTTAAACCCTAATCCATCAACCCTCAATAGTAAACCATCTACCCTAAACATTAAACCCTCAACACTAATCCCTTAACCCTATACTTTAAACCATAATCACTCAACCCTCAACCCTAATCCCTATCCCTATACCTTAAACCTTAAACCCTTAAACCCTCAACCCTGAAGCCTCAACCCTTAATCCTTAAACCCTTAAACCCTCAAACCTAATCCCTCAACCCTATACCTTAAACCATAATCCCTCAAACCCTCAACACTTGAACTATAAACCTTTCAACCCTTAAACCCTAATATATCAACCATATAACCCTCAACCTTCAAATCTCAACCCTTAAACCCTCAACCCTTAGACCCTAATCTCTCAACCTTCAAACCTTAAACCCTAAACCCTCAACCCTCAACCCTCAACCCTCAACCCTCAACCCTCAATCCTCAACCCTCAACCCTCAACCCTCAACTCTCAACCCTTAAACCCTCAACCCTCAACCCTTAACCCTTAAACCCTAAACCCTTACAAACATAAACCTTCAACCCTCAATCCTATACATTGAACCATTAATCCTAATCCCTCAAACCTTTACATTAAATTTTAATCTCTCAACCCTCGACCCTTAAACGCTCAACCCTAATCCCTCAACCCTATACCCTAAACCCTCATCCCTAATCCCTCAACCTAGACCATTAAAACTCTACCCTCTACCATATACATTAAAACCTCAACCTTTTTCTACTTTATATACATTAAACCCTTAGTCCCTCAACCCTGAACCCTTAAAACCTCAACCTTCAACCATAAATCCTATGCCCTTAATCCCTTAAACCTCAACCCTTAAACCATAAACTCTTAAACCCTCAACCCTCAAACCTCAACTCTCAACCCTCAACCCTCAACCCTCAACTCTCAACTCGCAAGCCTAATCCCTCAACCCTATACCTTATAACCTATTCAATCAATCCTCAACAGTTCAACCCTAATTCCTCAATCCTAAATCCCTCAACCATTTAAATTTCAACCCATAAATCCTAAAGCCTCAACCATTAAACCATAAACCCTTAAAATATTAAACTCTCAACCCTAAAAACTAATCCCTCAACCCTATACCTTAAACCATAATCCATCAACCCTCAACCCTTAAACCCTAATCCCTCAACCATATAACCCTCAAACTTCAACCATCAACCCATCAACCCTCAACCCTGAAAGCCTAATTCCTTAACCCTCAACCCTTGAACCCTAATCCCTCAATGCCAAACCCTTAATCCCTCAACCCTCAACCCTCAACCCTATACCTTATACCCTAATCCCTCAACCCTCTACCCTTAAACCCTAATCCCTCAACCCTCAACCCTTAAACCCTCATCCATCAATCCTCAACATTATACCTTAAACCATAATCCATCAAACCTCAACCCTTAAACCTGAATCCCTCAATCCTCAACCCTTAATCCATTAACCCTTAACCCTTAAACTCTAATCCCTCAACCCTCAACCCTTAAACCATCAACCGTCAACCCTATACCTTGAACCACAATCCCTAAACCCTCAACCCTTAAACCCTCAACCATTAAACCATAATCCCTTAACCCTATAACCCTCAACCTTCAACTATCAACCCTAATCCATCAACATTGAAACATTAAACCTTAATCCCTCAACCCTCAAACCTTGAACACTAATTCCTCAACCCTCAACCCTAATCCCTATCCCAAAACCCTAAACCCTTAAAACCTTATACTCTTAGCCCTCAACACTCAACCGTAATTTCTCAACCCTATAACATAAACCCTAATCCATCAACCCTCATAATTTAAACCTTGAACCCTTAAACCCTAAACCCTACAATAGTCAACAATCTACCCTATACATTAAACCCTAAACCCTAATCCCTTAACCCTATACATTAAAACTTAATCCCTCAACCCTCAACCCTTAAACCCTAATACCTCAACCCTCAACCCTCAACCCTCAATCCTCAACCCTTTACTGTCTACCCTATACATTAAACCTTGAACCCTAATCCCTCAATACTATAACTTAAACCCTAATCCCTAATCCCTCAATCCTTAAAACCTTAACCCTTAAACCCTGTATTGAATAGGACAACTGAGAGGGGGGTGAATCAATTGTCATAGAATTAAACATTTAATTCAATCACTAAAACTAATACTTAATACTTCTTAGACAATTAATCATCAAATGCCAATGCAAAAACTCAAATCCAACACATAAACAAAATGACACCAAATTTTACGTGGAAAACCTAATGAGGGAAAAACCATAGTGAGGATTAACTCACACTATAGAGAATATCAAAACTGATTACAAAAGGTTCACTGCCAAAAAAAAGGCTCACTTCCTGAAACAATGACTCACTATCTGGAACAAGGACTCACTATCCAGTGGGCCTACAACCTAGAGGGATCACTACTTTAAAGATACAAAGAAGACAAAGAAGACCTGTTACAAAGAGACTACAATCCCAATCCAACAAAGGATTCCAACAAAATCACTCGATCAATTTGCATTAATGATAGAGTTCACCTTCTATTGACTGCATCGAGAAATTCAGCATTAAGCTTTGCACTGATCTCCCACACTCACAACACACACACTTACTAAATAGAATTAATTTTGCATGAAACTACATTTTCTCTTATATCTTTATCTCTCTTCTTCTTTTCTCTTGTATATTTTCCATCACTAACTCATCTTGTATTTATACCATCTTCAACTTTGAAACATATCCAAAGTCAGCCATCCAAATCCAAATTCAAGTTAGGTCGATGACAAAAAATCCTAGGGTAGAATTAGAATGAGAGAAACCCAGACACCCGCTTCATCATCCTAAAAAGTAGTATTTCACACAAGGTCAGACAAACCAATGTAAAACACATAGAACCATTAAGCATGAACTTTCCAAATGCCAACATTAACTTCAATACAATTAGAGCAACTCAACTTTAGAACCACACATCATAAGACTTCATCAAAGAGAAATCCGGACCAACAAAATTTCTCCAGGACCTGAACCAGAAATATAATGAACCACAGTTGAAAATTGTTGAACACAACTTTCAATGTACAATGAACCAAAAACCAAAAATATGGATATAGCACCTTATAATATCCATGAACAACATATCTAAACCGTACAACCATAGGAGGAAATTTGGACCAAAAACTGGAGTAACCACTGAATACTTGCAATATATATTTATTATACTTTTCTCAATATCCTCAACATGTAGAACCAACAACTAGTCGATAACTAGTTGACTGGTTGACATAAATGAAAACACCTTCAATCTTTCCATTCTTGCAACACCATAATCCCTCAACCCTCAAGCCTTATTCCCTTAACCCTCAACCTTCAACCCTAAAACCTTAAACCCAAATCCATCAACCCTCAACCCTTAAAACCTCAACCCTCTACCCTAAACATCAATTCCTTAACCCTAACCCCTTAACCCTATACCTTAAACCCTAATCAGTCCACTCGACATACAAGCCTAATCGCTCAGTAGCACGAGCCTAGTCTATCCTTTCAAAAGCATAGGCCTGGGCCTAAGGCAGCTGACCCCTCCAGGCCTCAGCCCTTAGGCCTGAGCCTCCAAGTCCCTCAGCCCTAGTCCTCAGCACTGTACGCTTAAGCCCTAGTTTTCCCAGCCCTCAGCCCGCCATTTCAAGCCTCAAGGCCCTTAGAGCCTCAGTCACATATTTAAACCCTATTCTTTCGGCCTATAACCCTCAACCTTCAATCATCAACCCTTCTACCCTCAATCCTTAAACCCTAATCCCTTAACTCTTAACCCTTAAACCCTAAACCCTAAACCCTCAACCCTTAAGCTATCAACCCTCAACCCTTAAATTTTAAACCCTTGCAAACTTAAACCTTCAACCCTAAACCCTATACATCAAACCCTCAATCCTAATCCATCAAATCTATAGCTTAAACACTAATCCCTCAACCCTTAATCCTTCAACTCTTAAATCCTTAATCCCTCAAACCTCAACCCTTAAACCAAAAAATGTCAACCCTAAACCCTAAAGCCTCTACCCTATACATAAAATGCTCAACCCTAATCTCTCAACCCTATACTATAAACCTGCAGCCCTAATCCCTCAACCCTACACCCTCAACCCTATCCATTAAAACCTCAACCCTAATCCCTTAACCTTATATACCTTAAACCATTAATCCCTCGACCCTCAAACCTTAAACCCTCAACCCTCAACCCTAAACCCTAAACCCTTAAAACCTAATCCATCAACACTTAATAGTCAACCCTCTACCCTAAAAATTAAACCCTCGACCCTAATCCCTTAACCCTATACCTTAAACTCTAATCACTCAACCCTCAACCCTAATCCCTATTCATAAACCTTAAACCCTCAAACCTTAAACCTTCAATCCTCAAGCCTCAGCCCTTAATCCCTAAACCCTTAACCCTCAACTCTAATCCCTCAACCCTATACCTTAAACCCTATTCCCTCAAACTCTCAACACTTGAACCGTAAACCTTTAAACCCTTAAAACCTCAATCCTTAAACCCTAATCCTTCAACCATATAACCCTAAACCTTCAAATATCAACTCTTAAACCCTCAACCCTTAGACCCTAATCCCTCAACCCTCAACTCTTAAACCTTAAACCCTAAACCCTAAACCCTTAAACCCTTAAACCCTCAACCCTTATACTCTCAACCCTCAACCTGTAACCCTTAACCCTTAAACCCTAAACCCTTACAAACATAAACCTTCAACCCTCAACCCTATACATTAAACCATCAATCCTAATCCCTCAAAACTATACCAATCCCTTGAACCTTAAACCCTCAACCCTTAAACCCTCAACCCTCAACCCTCTATCCTATACATGAAACCCTCAACCCTACACTTTAAACCCTCATCCCTAATCCCTCAACCTCACACCCTTAACAATATATCCTCTACCATTTACATTAAAACCTCAACCTTTTTCCACCTTAGATACCTTAAACCCTTAGTCCCTCAACCCTCAACCTTTTAAAGCTCAACCCTCAACCCTCAATCCTATGCCCTTAAACCCTCAACCCTCAACCCTTAAACCATAAACTCTTAAACCCTCAACACTCAACCCTCAATCCTAATCCCTCAAACTTGTACCTTAGAACCTATTCCCTCAACCCTAAACCCTTAAACCCTAATTCCTCAATCCTCTAACCCTCAACCTTCAACCCTCAACCCTTCAAATGTAAACCCTTAAACACTCAAGGCTCAACCCTTAAATCCTAAACCCTTAAAATATTAATCCCTCAATCTTGAACCCTCAACCCTCAACCCTCAACCCTCAACCCTATATCTTATAAAATATTCCCTCAAATATAAACCCTTAAACACTAATTCCTCAATCCTATAGCCCTAAACCCTTCAAATTTCAACCCATAAACTCTCAAGCCTCAACCCTTAAACCCTAAACCCTTAAAATCTTAAACCCTTAACCCTTAACCCTCAAATATAATCCCTCAACCCCATACCCTAAACCATAATCTCTCAACCCTAAACCCTTAAAACCTCAAACCTTAAACCCTAATCCCTCAACCTTATAACCATCAACCTTCAACCATCAACCATTCAACCCTCAACCCTTAAATCCAAATTCATAAACCCCAACCTTAAACCATAATCCCTCATTGCTCAGCCCTTAAGGCCCTTCAAACATAAATCACAGACCCTCAACCCTCTACCCTTAAAAGGCACTCAGGTATCGTCCTTAAGCCTTTGGCAACAACCCCTCTGGCCTCAGGCCCCCTAATCCACTCAGCCTTGAGCCCTGATTCCTTGTCCTCAACCCCTTAGAGCCCTCATCCCTCGGCCCACCAGTCTTGTACATTTAGGCCATAGTCCATTGAGACCTCAGCTCTTAAGCCCTACCTAGTCCCTCAGGCCCCCAGCCTGAGGCCATTGGCCCTGACAGCAAGCCCTAGTCACTCAGCCCTCAGGCCTTAGGCCCTCAGCCTCAGCTTTTTGGGGCTCACAGCCTAATCCTCAGCTATACATGGACACAGTCCCTCGGCCCTCGGCCCTTGAGCCCTAGTCCTTAGGGATTGACACTCAGCCACCCCGATAAATCAGCACTCAGGCCAAGCCAGCCCAGTCATACCGGCCCTCAGCCCTCAGACGGACCTGGTTCCTCGGCCCTCGGCCCTAGTCCCTCCTGGGCCCTAGGCCTCAGCACTCCAGTACTCGACCCCATGGGCCTGGGCCATGAGGCTTGGGCCCTCAGTCTCGGCCTGGGCCCTGATGGCTGGAGCCCTATGGCAGAGGCCTAGTCCTCGGCCCTCGTCACCCAGGCCCTGTGCTGCTCGGCCTCAGCCTGGGCCATGACGCAAGGCTCGGCCGTTAGGGCCTCAGCCCTGGTCACTCGGCTCACATCGCGTGGGCCAGTCCTCGGCCTCGGCCCCTTAAGCCCTTGGCTCAGCCTCGGCCCCGTCCTTATCGCTCAACCCTCAACCCTCAACCCTCAACCCTCAACCCTCTACCCTATACATTAAACCCTCAACCCTAATCCCTCAACACTATACCTTAAACCCTAATCCTTAATCCCTCAAACCTTAAAACCTTAACCCATAAACCCTATGTTGAATAGAACAATTGAGAGGGGGAGTGAATTAGTTGTCACAAAATTAAATCTTTAATTCAATCACTTGAACTAATAGTCAATTATGCTTAAATGATTAATTATCAAATGCTAATGTAGAGACTCAAATCCAACACATAAACACAATGACACAAAATTTATGTGGAAAACCCAATGAGGCAAAAACCATAGTGAGGATTAACACACACTATAGAGAATATCAAAATTGATTACAAAAGGCTCACTGCTAGAAACAAGGCTCACTTCCTGAAACAAGGACTCACTATCTGGAATAAGGAGCTAATATCCAATGGGGCTACAACCTAGAGGGCTCACTACCACAAAGATACAAAGAAGACAAATAATACTTGTTATAGAGATACTACAATCCCAATCCAACAAAGGATTCCACCACAGTCACTCGATCAGATTGCATTAATGATAGAGTTCACCTTTTGCTATAAACATCTAGAAACTTAGCATTAAGCTTCACACTAATCTCCCACACTCACAAAACATGAATCAATGTCACACTAAACTACACTTTCTCTTTTCTCTTTATCGCTCTTCTTCTTCACTATTGTATATTTTTCATCACTAACTCATCTTTTATTTATACCATCTTCAACTTTAAAGCATATTCAAAGTTAGCCATACAAATCCAAAATTCAAGTTAGGTCAGTGCCAAAACATCCTAGGGTGTAATTAGAATGAGGGCGACCCAAACATAGGCTTCATCATCGTCAAAAGAAGTATTTCACACAAGGTCAGCTAAACTAATATAAAACACATAGAACCATTAAGCATGAACTTTCCAAATGCCAAAATTAACTTCAATACAATTAGGGAAACTCAACTTTAGAACCACACATCATAAGACTTCATCAAAGAGAAATCTAGACCAACAACATTTCTCTTGAACCTCAACCAAAAATACAAAGAACCACAGTTCACAACTGGTGAACAAAAATTGCACTGTATAATGAGCCAATTGTTGAAAGGTGCAAAACAATTGAGAGGGGGGGTTAATTAGTTCTCACCAAATTAAATCACAAATCTCAAACACTTATCAACTTCAAATCCAATTAATATCTTTATTAAGTATGAACATGAAATGTAAATAATAGAAAGCAATATCAACATAGAAAACATAAGATTTACGTGGAAAATCCAATAAGGGAAAAACTACAGTGAGGATAAGCTCATAATATAATGTAGTTCCAAAACTAAATACAAAAAGGCTCACTGCTAAAGGGCTTACTGCCCAAGATACAAAATCTCATTGCTTACAAAGAGGATTCACTATCCAAGAAAGGAGGATCACTTCCTACAAAGGTATTATAATACTGAACTAGCTTCATAGCCAAAATGAACTAATAAGAGTACACCTAACAAGTGTTGATTCAGTTCTGGTAATTCTTAGTAAACAAACTTGACACACTTCATCTTTGCATCTCACACATAATACTACTTTCACTTCATCCTATTCACACACACAAACACACCTTGATCTCAAAAATATCCAATATATTCATATCTGATTCATCCACAAGCATCAATTATGTCAGCCTAATTACATGCAATCTTTATTCGCCAAAAAGACTAAGTGTCGGCTCCAAGTTAGCACAAAACTTCTCCAAAAAATATCCAAGTGTGTAGCATGCTACAATATGTCAGAATGGACCTAAGATAGGTCACACATATATCTGCACCCCAAATTAATCCACTACAATGTCAACTATATATTAGGTAAGTCAGGGATAGACCTACTAGCAAAATGCAATCAACAAGATAATGCCAACTCACCATAGTAGAACATGAGCAAACAAGATTCTAAACTTACAAGCTTCCAACATCCATAAACCATTTCCTGAAACCACACACAACAAAAAACATTAGTGGAGGATTGCAGACCAAAATACCAACACCAGTCTATGTTTCAACCATTCAACACTATTCCAATCAACATTGTGATACTCATAACTTCTTATATAAAGATAAGCACCATCTGCAATCAGGAACATAGATGTAGATATACGTAGTGAACACCATGCATAAACTACAAGGATAGATCTTATCTATACTATATACATGGACCAAAATACTAGAGGGTGTAAATTGGTTCTTCATACCGGTTCAGAGTATCGGATCAAACGAATGACTCAATCAACATGGTGAAATGAATGACAACACAAAGTCTACACAACTATAAATTATTCTTCATTCTTCCAATAATCTCCCCTTTTGTAATTGATGGCAACATGTGCCAAAATTTACACAACTTCCTATGTACACCACAACATTCTCTCCCCTATCACCAATATTCTCTCCTCCTTTGACATCAAGGAAAAAGGGCAACCAAAAATTGGATGTAAACATATGTACATGGTGACAATGTATATACAAAGGAATTCTAACTCCCCATTTTTAACATTCAAGTGAAAATAATGCTTTTTACATGAAAAATTTTCTTGTACCTTTCTCTTATGATCGAAAGAATCCTCTTCCAAGAAAATTTTGTCAAACCCATTTAGCACTCATACTATCTAATAAAGACAACAACGTCAATGAGGATTTTTGGTTCAAAGATAGACATTATCGTTCAAAATATTTTGCATCAAAGAGTATTTTGAAGAGATCATCTAGCTGAACCTCAACAATTTCTTTAACCAACCAAAATTTTTTAACCAAGTATTCCCTCTATCTTTGAGAAATCAACAACTCTACTTGAAATTCACTAAATCTTATTCTCTATTTTCCATTTTTGTCTTGAAGAAATCAAAACTCTTTCCAATATTATTTATCTTAGATTCAATAGCTTCAATTTTGCTTCCAAAATTATCAATAGTTGTAGGCCATCAGAGACAATACCAGTAGATGTCAGAAATTTCCTTAACGCATTCTCTTGTCTCATAAATGTGTTTTGATAACTTTTTTTTGGCTGTGGCACATATTTTCTCAATCATAGCTTGGAACTTATGTCTTTTAGATCCTTCCAAAAATATTATTTCTTCAATAACTTCTACTATATCATCTGGTAATGAGCCAGACACATCTAAAACTATAATACACTTTTTGAGAAAATAATCAATCAATGCATTATCAATTTCAAGTCTTTTGATCAGAGAGCAAGCACACCACATTTCACCAACCTTCTTCATATCACCTTGATCTAACATTGTCTGAATTTCCTTTGGATCAAATTCAGGCACAAATTCTTCTTCATTCCTCTCTTCTTTCGGGATAGTGATGAAATTTTTTGTGATAATTCTTCTCCTTTTAGATTCTAGAGGGGAACCACTAAAAACAACTTCCAACTCTTTCTTACCAGAAGAGGAACCCTCTTCAAACTAAATAGACACTAACACACCAAAGCACAAATTCATCTATAGGGATGAGAAATAGATTTTGCATGCACTTGCTTTATCTTCCATACATTCCAAATACCTATAAACTTGCTTTTTGACAAGGATCTTAGATTCCCGCTTAACATTCTCTCTTGTCGGTAGAAAAATCAGAAAGTAAATTACCAAACATATGAGCAAAGACCCAAACTAGAAAGGATAACCCTTGACCAAAGACATTCTAACATTCTCAATTAGGTTTTCCATAATTAGTCTACACAAACCAAACTATTTGTTTTCCTTCACCATTTTATGTGCAAGATATACAACAATAGTTGAAGTATAACCTTCATGATTTCTAAAATAGACTTTATAAGAGATGTCATAAGGAACATACCTTACTAAAGGATCAACAATGGTATTTATCAATAGAGCTTGGGGGTCTTTATCGACCCCAGTATATTCTTCTAGGTCTCTATATTTCACTATTTTCTTCCTAGGGAGGTCACCAACATTGCACAAAATAGTAATAGCTTCAATTTCCTCCTTCATGATCAAATAGGGTATTTCCAAAATAATATTGTAGTCCTTGATTTTTCTTAATAGGAACAAGATATATTCTTTGTCTTCAAACCAGAGAAATTCTCCCTATAAATCCATACCTAGAGTTTTTACATTCTGCAATTCATTTGTCTTCAACCCTAGTTACATTTCCTTCATCTTCTGATGATCAAAATCCTCCAACTCAACACCCTTCAACCTCAATATAATATTTCCACTCGATCCTCTGTCAACATAATCCATCATCACACTTATCTTCTTCAAACCCTTTCTTTCTCAACAAAACTTCTTTTTCTTTTTTGTAAATTGGGAGGAATGATTTTGAAAACTTTTATCTTTTATTAAAATGATTTCTCCATATTGCCTCACAATTGCTCCAAATCATTTCAAAATCACTCCAAATCGCTTTAGGATTTCTCCAAATCATTCTTCAAACTCTTCAATTGTGTAAGTGATCAAAAAATGACTTGTGAATTTTGCTTTATACACCATCGTGCTACCCTAATTCACATTAAATGTGGTAGGTTTCAAAAAGCTAATAAAAACCCTTCTTCACTACACTAAGAAACCCTAATTTTCTCTACAAATGAACATGCCTACACATTTTCTTCCAGTTTCTTTTGCATAACCTCTATCTACTCATTCTCTACAATATATCCTCATGCCAACCTCTGACATGCCATATATCTAGGGGGTTTGAACAATTTTTTGTTAATGCTCCCCCTAAGACCATGATGCAAGGTCTAATTCTTGGAGGAATTGTCTACACTAAATGAGGGTACATACATATCTATCATGTCTAGCTCTTCTTTCTTCCTCCAAATATTGTTCATTTCTTACTTAACCTCATTCTTGTCAATCTTCTTTACTAGTTCATTTTATGTACCGAAGCAAATTGCTTTCCATTTTTACTTCTGCAAACTCTTGAAATATGTCCCAGTTTATTACAATTATAGTAAACAACATTTTTATATTTAGGTTTTCCTCCATTAACCCTTGACCTGAACTTATTAGCTTTGTTTCCAAACTTGTTACATGTATAGTAGTAGCCAACAAAATATTGATTCATTCTTCCTCCATTAAACCAATTCATCATCTGGGTTTTGCATTCACTAGCTCTATGTCCAACTTTCTTGCATGCAAAACATTGAATAGAGAAGGAACCAAAAAAATGATTCATCTTACTCCTACAATCTATTTCCCTACAAATTTATTACATGAAAAACAAAAACCATTGAAAGATGGGAAGCTTTGAGAATTTGGTTGTCTGACAAGCGGTCTTCTAGCAAAGTTTGTTGAATTTCTTTTTTGCTTCCCTTTATCTTGAGTCTTTTGATTGTCCACTGGATTCTGCATAGCCTTAGAACTTTCACCTACTTCATTTCCTGAGCCAGCTTTGTCTTTAGAAAGTCTCTACCCTGCAATCAACTCATCAAGCTTGGCGGAGATTTTATTGAAATTATCTTCATAGAGTTTTTCTTTCTCCAAATATGCTTTCAATTTCACCACTTATTATTCAAGCTTAGTGCATTCATCAGTTTTCCTTTGCACCATTTTATTTAGAAATTCTTCAATTCTTTTCTTTTCCTCCACTTGTACCTTCAATCTAGTGATTTCTTCATTAGCTTGCTTCAATTTCTCACTCACTTCTCTATGCCTTTCTTTGAGCTTCTTCAATTGTTCTTTCAATTTCTAGACACATTCATTTGCCTCATCAAGATTTTCTTTCAAATCTCTACTTTCACTTTCAACCTTGTCAATATCTTCAAGAGCATCCCAGAGTTCTTATTTATCATCCATTTGTTCAATCTTAAGGATCTTCCTCAAGCTGTTAAGCTTCTCCAGAGGAACTATTCTCCAATACCAATTGTTGAAAGGTGCAAGAAAACTGAGAACGGGGGTGAATTAGTTGTCACCAAATTAAAACACAAATCTCAAACACTTATCAACTTCAAATCCACTTAATTTTGTTATTATGTATGAACATGAAATTCAAATAACAGAAATCAATATCAACACAAAAAACACAAGATTTACATGGAAAACCAAATAAGGGAAAAACCACAGTGAGGATTAGCTCACAATATAATGTAGTTCCAAAACCGAATACAAAAAGGCTCAATGCCAAAGGGCTCACTGCCCAACATACAAAAGCTCACTACTTACAAAGAGGAATCATTGTCCAAGCAAGGAGGCTCACTGATGAGGCTAGTCTTTGGTCCAATTTTGGGTAGAATCTATAGTTTATTTGTTGGCAGTTGTCATGGAATTTGATGTTAAATGTTGATATTTTCATAATGTTTCCCTCAAACCATAGACATTGGGCTTGATTCTATTTTTGCAAGTTTTAATGACATTGGCATATTATGTGGATTATCTATATTGATTTTGCATGTGATTAATGAATGTTCCTTAAGGTGGTTATAGATATGCAGTTATTGTGTGTACTAACATTGCCATGAGTTTTAATTTAAAGATGCTAAGTTGAGGAAGATACCGCCAGCTGGGCATGCATCGTAACATCCAGCAAAGGAATCGCTCAAAGGTCAAAGTAGGTAGATGGAAAAAGATTCCTCATGCAAATTGAATGTAACCACCTTTTAGTGGACTTTAATGTTGGTTGAGTAGATGCAGGCATTACTATTGTGCTAGATCTATGTTTGGACTTCCATGTCTGACCAGATTCCATGCATGCATAATCGCCACCACTCCACATTCTATGTTTTCCCTAAATGTAATCCTCTCAGTCGTGGAGTTGCCTGCCTTGTTTAGTTGATAGTATAAATAAAGATTTGATGCTCCTTCTTAGGGAGTAGCACGATTTGATATTGTACTTGCACTCTCAAGTTTTCAGTAATACAAATACATTACTCTTTTGTACTCATGATTTACAGTGAATATGATAAAGTTGTCAGTTCAAGCTTTTGAGTTCTCATTAGTCTTAGAGGATACTTATCCAAGGGGGCCCACTTGGTGAGTAATCTATCCTTTTAGTAATTAGTTAGAAATCTAGCACCAACTATTCCTACAGCCACTAGAATTTCATTTTGTAACTATTCCTGTAGCCAAAGAAGATAGAGTGGTGCCCTATTTGTTGCTCATATTTTCATTTATGTTATGCATTTTAGTTTGATGTAGTTGTTGATTGATGATTGGAATTTATGGTATTCCCTTCTAAGAAATTTACTTTCAACATTATGTGTTCCTTAGTTGTAGAATGAAAATGGTTACTTTGGGTCCCCAGTGCACATACTGTGCTGAACCATTTCAATTTCACACCCCTAGGTTGACAGGTTAAATCCACCTTCATGATGATTGAAATAACTTTTTAGGTTAGATTTCCAATCTCTAAATCATGAATGTAAGGGCTTAGTTATTAAATCATTGTAGGAGGCTAACATTTTTGGCCTCGTTGTCAGGGATGGTGTCAAACTAGAAAGTTCTTTGGAGTCATTGGTATTTTTTCTTGTTGTAGTGTTTCTAGAAGTTGTTCTTAGCATATCCTCATTTAGGAAGTAATGAACCCCCTTATTCTTTATGAATTCTTTATGTGAGTTGGCTGATAGTGAGTGATACTGTATGCATAGAGGAAGGAGAAGAGATGCTTATGGGAGATTCCTTCCTAACAATTCTAATCCATTCCAACTAGTTGAATATCAAAACCTACCAATAGAAGAAGAAGAAGAAGAAGAAGAAGATCCACACCCCTTTGCTGATGCATTTTCTGAACTGACTAGCTTTGAAGTCTCCTCTGAAGACCCAAATCAGCTTGAAAACCCTTTTGCCTTGGAACTACATCAATTAGGCATGGGTGATGCAAATAGGAACAAACCTAACCAACCAATTTTCCCTTTCCACATTTCCCATTAGAATGAAGTTGACAACATCAAGAACATCCCTACTTCAGTACTCCCCAAGTTTTATGGACTTGTCACAAAAGATCTTGATACCTTTCTGTTTGAGTTTGACGTACTCTTCAAGATTTATGATTATACCACTGATGCCCATAGGTTTAAGCTATTTCTTACCACTCTAAAAGAGGCTACATTAAGATGGTTCATGAGCCTAGGCAGAGATACTATGGAAACTTGGGCAGACATGAAGAAAAAATTCCTTGAGAAATACAAGGAATATTGTAGGGGCAGTGACATGAGAGGAGGTGATATTTTTAGGATGTAGCAAAAGGAAGATGAGAGCTTGGAATATTATATTGCAAGGTTTTTGTTTTTCCTACAAAAATCTCCACACCATACACTCAATGAATACTCACAAAATTTTATTTTCCTGAGAGGAATCAATGATAGTTGCACTAATTCCTTGGACCTCATGGGGGGAGGAGATATCTCCCAAGTTCCTTAGGAAGATATCAAGAAAATATGTCAGAATTACTCTAGGGAAGCTTCAAAGAAAGGGAGAGCTTACCAATCTTCCATGGGTAAGTCAACTACTGGCGGAGTTTCAAGAATGGAGATTACTTATTTGATTGCAGACTTCAAGCAAGACATTATAAATAATCTAGCTACTCAGCTAGATACAATTCAGGCCAAGAAGAAGCAAGAGGAGGTAGAGGCAATGTTGACAGAGTATTTCCCCCACTGTAGACAAAAGAATAAGTATTGCAAATGCAAGATGGTAGCTAATCTTGAAAGCAAGAAGATTCCACCTGAGTTCAAACCAATCTAGATTGAAGAAGACAAAGTCTACTATGTTTCACAAAGGAAGACTTGGGCTCCAAGACAAGGTATGCCACCGAATCCACTATCTTATACTGGGCCATATTTTAATTCATATTCATCTGGTAACCAATGGCAGCCCCCATATCCATCCAGCTATGGAGGATATCCACCACATTCTTGGAGTAACCCTCCAAATGCTTGGCCCAATCATCAAAATTCTCCACCCTAGTGGCAGCAACCTTAGGGGAATTGGCAGCAATTTCAAGGGCATTGGTAGCCACCTTCAGGAAATTGGTGTTGGTGTAATTAATTATTTAATTACACTTTAGCATAAGTTTACTTAGGCATATTTTATTTCCTAGGTTAATTGTAATCCTTATCTAGTTGAGTTGTCTTTTTTCTCAAGATAAGATTAGGGTTGTGCATGTTTTGATTTTTTGCATGATTTCCTTTTTGAAGGCTTTTGTATTATTTGTAAAAAAATTATTTTCAATAATCATTATTCTAGTTTTTACTTGCAAATATTTGCTCTAAGGGTTTACAAAACATCTCTTCTTTTGTGTTCTAAATATCTATTGCATGTGATAGGTGATTGCTTCCAGGTGATTCTTGGGGACTATGAAGTTGGTTTTTCAACTTCTACATGGTATCAGAGCTCCAGATCTATGGCTGCCTATTCATGATTTGAAGATATTTCCCTACAGTGAATTTTTTTGTGCAAGGGTTTCAAGCCAAGAGTCTTTTTTGTGGATCTAGGGGTCGCCTAATTTTTTGGGCATTTTTGGACAAAACAAACCCCACAATTGAGTCTGCAGTGCCCAATAACCCCTATTTTCATATAAAATTTGTCGATTTTGGCCACAGTTGACCGAAAAGGAAAAAACATTTTGCCCTAAGACCATACGGTCCCAAGGCACGCAGATTGAGGTCAAAAATTACAAAAAAAAAAAAAATCATTTGTTTTTTTTAATTTTTGATGCCACCCATATAAAACAACCCCGCCACCACACAACCGCTTGGCGGCCTCCCTGCAGCCACCACCACTGGCAGAAATCACTGCGCCACTCGCCAAGTTCAGCCCCCACGGGCTTTATTTCCAACCGGCGGTCTTATTGCGACCAGGAGCCAGCCCCCAACCCCTCTTCTGCACCCAGGTGGTCACATCCGTGACCAATCACTTTGTTCTTAGCCCCTTCAACATTTTTTTCCAGCACCTAACCATGCGATCACATGGCAGAACCAGGAGTTGTGTCGAAGGTGCTAATTTTTTGACCCTAGTTGGTGCTGAAAGGTGCCATTTATAGGTTTTTTTCCTTTTGGCATAACTTTTGCAAATAAAGGCCTTTTTTTGAAAATGAGATATCACTGGAAAGCTAATTATGAGCACTTCACAATGGAGGTGGTTTGATTTTTTTATTTTTCTATTTTGATGTATATTTTTGCCTCTGAAGTCAAAGTTGTTATTTTCACTCTGAGAGGCGTAACTTTTGCGTCCTAGCTCCGTTTTATGAAAACAAATAGGCGTTGGAAAGCTAGTTCAGTTCTCTACATAGATGTCAAACCTATTTTTTATAATTTTTGACCAGGTATTTTATATTCCTATTTTATTTGTCTTTACCTTTTTAGCTATTTTCTTGGGAAGCATGTTGTTGGAACTATTAAAATCTGATGATTCTTTGCATATTTTCATGCCCACTGAGTCTCCATATGAGTCTTTCCTTATGCATTTTTTCTTCATTTCATAATTATTTGCTCACATTTTGGCTCATCATTGGCCCCTAGATTATCTATCTATGCATTTTACACCTTTTGGTCTCTATCGGCATAGGTTTTCCTCTATCTCCCCAACCCACTTTGTTTCTCTGCTAATTCTTTCTGTTTCAAGTGTATCGGTGTAACTGCATTATGGTCTCCCTGACCCGTTCTTCTTCTAGCAAATGTCTATTTCCTATCGGCAAGACATTTCTCTTGTCTTGGTGATTGGATTTTCTTCTGCTGGCGGTTATTGACATATGTCTTTGTGGTCGGGCTAACATCTTATCGAAGTCATTTTTTTTGGCGATGGGTGCACTGTGGGTCCCTTCGGCGTAAGTTATGGCTTTCGAGGTGATGTCTTACTGAGTATCACTTGTTTCCCCAACTTTGCATTTTAGTGGTTCATCGATATAAGTTGAATGCTTTTGATGCAGTGTCACAATGAGTTTCCATCGTTACGCCGACCAGTGGTGGAGGAATTGGTCTATCAGTGTGACTTACATGTTTCGGTGTGTGGTCTTGGTGAGGAGCCTGGGGTCTTGCCAAATGGAGTGCGGTGTTGGTTTTGTCGGTAGGACATTTGGGTGGTCACAACAACATGAAATTTTATGGGGACCTTTGGTGGGAGACAAGGTAATTGGTATATGGTCTCCTCGATACTTATGGGCGATGGAAAAACATAAAAGGAACAAAAGAAATACTTCTTGAATTCGACATAGCAAGCTGGTGGTCATGAAAAATGCAGAGTATGGGGCACAGGGATAAGCATTTGAATTGCCTTCGGCAGGATGATATGTTGTGTATGGCCGACTGTTCTACTGGTAAAAATATAATTTCAAAATCTCGTGGCCGACATGTTGAATGCTTGGAGGCCATTGCTGGACAACTTGAATTGAGCCAAAATCTTGTGGAGGGCCGACATAATATTTTATTTTGATAATTTTCTCATGCTGGTATAAATAAGCATGTTGTAGTTCTTAATTGGGACCAGAATTTAGATTTTTGATACTACAAGTAGATACAGTAGAGTAAAATTATCAGACTAGAGGCTATTATTGCATGATTTCACAATGAAGGTATTTATGAGTGTCAGTTGATGTTGCTGCACATGTCTGATATCAGTTATCTGTTGAATTTAATAAAAGAATTGCTAAGTTGTCTCCAAGATGGATTCTTTCTGATTATTTAAATTGATATGACAAGTTTGTATTCAGTTTATTAGTGCTCATTTGTTGCACTTGTGTAATCGATTGATTGGTTCTTTCAAGTAAAGACTAAATCCTTTTAGTTAATCATAGTAATTAGAGAGATTCAATTGGATTATTCAAGTAGAGTTTAGTAGTCATATTCTTGCATGTTTATACAAGTTGTAAACATAATATATGCCAGATAGTTTAAATCTTCTCAAAGAAGTGTTGCTCATCTTGATCTCATTTGACTCCATATACCCAATAAGGCACTAGTCTCTGCAATTTCATTATTTGAATTCATTCAATCTCTTTTATCAGTTAATTAAGCATTCTAGGATTTAGATCAGAAGATAGCTATCAAATTTGGTTTCATTTGTTCATTGTTATCTGCCATTGTGGATAAAGCATTTCAAAAAGATAATCGCAAGTTAAGTCTGCACTATTCAGAGAGGTACACCCACCCAGGTTTTACAGCACCTAGAGAGTAGAAGGTTGAATTCTTTCACCTTGTATATTACCCTGAAGCGTATCAAGAGATTGGCAGCCTCTTGAGGCATCTTGCCTGCATTTTTCAGAGGTAACAAATTGATGACTCTGTTGGGGAATAATTAGAATCAAAGACTAAATTATAGAGTCAGAAAATCTTGCATAGACTCTGCTGGGAATAAGAAAGTATCAAACCTTTTCTCATCTTTGATAAAAGTGAGTGGCAACTCTGACAAAAAAATTTGTAGCTGTTCATCATGAATGGAAGATCTTAGTACAGGGGAGGTCATACTAGAGCTCCTGCTAGTGGCAGTAAGTGGACACATAAAGATGACAGAGCTGATAGGGGAAAAGAAAAAGGTGAGGACATGTGCATAACAAATAAAGGTAAAGCACCAAGAGCACATTGTGAAACATATAATGGCTATGATACATGGAAAGATGATTCAAGTGCAAAACTTTGTACCCCTGAAGATCAAAGAAATCCTTTCTCTTTTCTTGATCCTCAGTAGATGGCTGAGTTTGAAGCTCAAAAATGGGTTGAGTTTAGAGCTGAACAAGGGGCTGAACAGATTAGAATTTAGCATGAATACAATCAGAGGATGGAAGGTAATCATGAAACTCCTAAATGAAACAATGAGCTCTCAATTTCCGATGAAGCAAAAGCACTATTGGAACTGAAAGAAAGGAAGATAAAGGAACTAGAGGCTAAATTGTAGAAAGTCCAGATGGGTGATCAAACAACTGGTGGCCCAAAGTATATTCCACCTCACAAGTAGGGTGATCATGGTGCAGGGCCTTCCAATCAACAAAATTATCCTCACAATCAGATAGGAAACCACCACAAGTATCCAAATCGTCCACCTCACATTCCTACACAACATACAGGTATGTATCCACCTCCTAGTCAGAATTACATCCCACATTATAATGCACAGTATAATAATAACATGCCTCAGTATCAACATCCACCTATCCCTCCCCCTCACCAGCATGCAACCATGATCAAACAGTTTGATTTAGCTGGTTTTCAGTTGTATCCTCACCCTATGGATGGCAGTTGGAGGAATATGGTGCCCAAATTTATAGGAAGTAATGCAATCATAGTTGAAGAACATTTAAGGAGTTTTAATATTTTCATTTAGGACATAGATATGCCTTATGAAGATTTACACATGAAGCTATTCATGATGTCATTTCTTGAAAATGCCAAGGTTTGGTTCAACAGCCTGCCAGCATTCTCAATTAATTCTCTCCAAGCATTTCAGGACAAACTCTTAGAACAATATGGGAATCAAAATGCTCCTGATGCAGCTCTTCATGAATTAATGAGAATTCAAAAAAATCAGAATGATTCAATTTATGATTTCAACCGAAAATTCAACAAATTGCATACTAAAGTTCCTCCTAGATCAAGGTTGCCAGATTCTGTTGCATTGAGTGTTTATTTAAATACTTATGATCCCAAGATAGGGTATGAATTGAGAAGTGGATCTCCAAGAGATTTGGCTGAAGCACAGAAAATTGCATTGACAATTGAGAATAATAGGAAGGCTGTTGGTATAACTAATAAAAGGGACAACCTGCGGCCTCCTTAGCAAAATAATTATCAATATAGACAAGAGAATACATTCAAAAGTGAGAACATAAATGAGAGGCCAAGGCTACATGATATTCGTTACAATATAAATTGGAAAGATGGGAAACTTATGGCAATTAGGCCCAGAAATAAAGAAACTCTAGATCCATTGAGCAAGAAAGGGACTTACATGGTGAGTAATAATTACTTTTGTGAAGTTTGTAATCAGCCACATTCTCTAGACTATTGTGTTGTAGCTCAAAGGATGCATGAAGAGGGAATGTTGATGGAGAATGATGAAGAGTATCACAAGGTGTATTTGACTTCAAATGTTTTTCACCATGTTGAGGAAAGAAACTCATCTTCAAAAGATGAAGGCTATGAATATGATGTCTTCAATCAGAAATATAATGTCCATATGGTTGAACAACAGATTTTTTATGATTCTGATAAAGATTACACAGAGCCACATCTTGATGTAGCACCTACTCAATGCAATGTAAGGAGAATTACTGAGGATGAAATAGAAAGGATCACTGTTGCTGTAGTTGAGGAAGCACGAAGTAAATACTGGTTGAGAAACATAAAAGTAAATGAGCCAGATGGAGTTCCTAGGGGAATTTTTATAAAAGATCAAAAGACAACACAAGAAATTATAAAAAAGTTAGGAAACAAGCAGCATGATAAAATTGAACAGAAACCGGGCCAAAAGGAGGAAGTAGAGGAATTAAATAAAGAAATATAGATGCTTGACCAGTCCAGTAAAAAAAAAAAAAGGGAAAGCAAAAGAGAAGTGTCAGAATTAAAGAAGACTGTCAAGATGGAGAGCTCCTCTTTTGATTTCACTTAGGCATTATCCCAGGTAAAAATGTATGTTCCACTACTTGAGATGATGAAAATTAAAGAATATAGGGACACTACTATTCAATTGATAACGAATGGAGAACATGTGAATGCTGAAAATAAAATAACTGTTAAAGCAGTCAATAGGCAGGAGAAAATAAATAATTCTAAGGTCTACTTGAGTGATATATTATCAACTCCTCAAGTTGATCCCTTCTTTACTACATTGCTTATTAATAACAAATTGTTAAGGAACTGCATGATAGATTCTGGTGCTACTATAAACATCATGCCTATTGGAGTCATGAAACAACTTGGTATGTGGGTTGATATCACTGGAGGTAAGTGTTATGCAATGGATAACAGACCTATTCTTGTGGTTGGTATTATGAAGGATGTTGAAGTGAAATTGGCTACTTATCCACAAGTGGCTTATAATATAGATATAATAGTTATTGATACCCCTCCTCAATTTGGGATGCTTTTGTCAAGGCAGTGGACTGTAGCTGTAGGTGGAAATGTTCAATTTGATTTATCTTATGCTACAATACCAGTAAATGGCCAAGAAGTCAAATTGTACAGGGAGCCAAGAATGAGCCAACTTGTTGAATGTGTTCCTCAAAATCAAATTAATTATTTTTGTTATGTTGATATAGGGAGTTTTAAAATAGAACCAGCTCAGCCAAAATTAACTAATAGTGATCCAATTGAAAAACATGTTGCACAAGATTGTAATGGTGTCTGGAAGATGTATTTTGATGGAGTCTGCAGCCAAGAGGGTAATGGAGCTGGGATTGTATTTTTTTCGCCTAGAGGTATTACTTTTAAATATTCTTTTCTATTAGCATTTGAATGTACAAACAATGTGGCAGAGTATGAAGATTTATTAACAGGCTTAAACATAGCTGTGAAACACAAGATTAAGTTTCTAGCTGTTTTGGGAAATTCTGAGTTGGTTGTTTCACAAATTAAATCAAAATATACAACAAAGCACAAAAGATTAAAAAATACAGGAATGTTGTATGGGATACCATTGAATTATTTGATGCATTTTCAATTGAATGGATTGACAAATCAAAGAACATAATGGCTGATTTTTTAGCGAATGTGGCATTGAAAATAGATGATATCACATTGGCTTGGGTATCACAGATTGAGTTCAAGACAAGGCCTGCTATTCCTGATAAAATTTATAGTTGGTAGGTTTTCAATGATGATACTAACTTTTTGAAATTCCTCAATTGTATAGATCAGTATGAAGCCCGGGAGATTGATTTCAACGCCTTTGTTGAGGAAGTAGATGGGAAACAAACTGTGTTTGGCAAGGAGATATTGCAGCTCAAAACAAACAAGATGCCTAAAGGATTAGTGGCATTGGAAAAGGTGTATGATCGAAATGATAGATCTCTAATGAAGCAAACACTAGTCAGAAGAGAAGATGTTGAAGAAATTAATTTGGGAACTAAAATTGCACTAAGAAAGGTATACATTGGGAAGAAAATAAGCCCAACAATTAGAAGAATGTTGATTGAACTATTGAGAAAGTACAAGCATGTGTTTGCCTGGTCATATGAGGATCTGAAAGCATAAAAAAGGATTTATTTCAGCATGAAATACTATTGAAGCCAGACACCAAGCCTTTTAGATGAAAGCAAAGGCCTATAAACCCAATGCTAGAGCCTAAGATGCAGGAGGAATTAACAAAGCTCAAGGATGGAGGAATCATTACACCAATCAGACATTCAACATGGGTCTCAAATCTAGTTCTTGTGAGAAAGAAGAATGGTGACATCAGATTGTGTTTTGACTTTAGGAATTTAAATATGGCATCTCTCAAGGATAATTATCCTCTACCCAACATGGAAGCAATATTGCATAAGGTGAGAGGCTGTGAGCTGTTATCTATGATGGATGGGTTTTCTGGATACAATTAGGTCAAAGTCAAGGAATCTAAGCAATACAAAATAGTATTCACAACTCCTTGGGGAACATATGTATACATAAGAATGCCATTTGGTCTCACTAATGCTGGAGAAACTTTCTAAAGAGCCATGGATGTAGCATTTGCTGATTTGATTAATGTTATCATGGTGGTGTACCAAGATGACTTGACTGCTTATTCAAAGAAGGTTGAAGATCATGTGCAACATCTTGAAAAGGTATTTATTAAAGCTCTTGGATATGGTATTAGTTTGAATCCAAAGAAATGTCATTTTGCAGTCATAGAGGGTAAGCTCTTGGTGCATGTTGTTTCAAAAGAAGGAATTAGAATAGATCCTGAGAGGGTTGAAGCTATTGATAAGATTCCTATTCCCAAAACATTTAAGGCAATATATTCATTCTTTGGACAAATTAATTTTTTTAGAAGATTGGTTTCTAATGTTGCTGAGATCATCAAGCCTATATCTAAAATGCTGAAGAAAGGACAAAAAATGGACTAGACTATTGAAGCTTTAGATGCTATCATGTCTATCAAAAAGGCTATCAAAGAGGCTCATGTTCTTAAATCTCCAGATTTTACAAAGCCCTTTCAAATTTTTTCATTTGCCTCAATGCATACTATTGTTGTTGTTATGTTATAGAAGAATGAGGATGGTTATGAACAGCCTGTCTTTCTTTAGTAAATCATTGCAGGGGTCTGAATTGAAGTATGACATAATGGAAAAATAGGCTTTTACATTGGTGAAGGCCACAAAAGCATTTAGACCTTATCTTGTTGAAGCCAAGGTGATTGCTTATGTTCCTCATGTAGCTATCAAAGACATTTTAGCACAATCTGAAGTTACAGGGAAAAGATGCAGATGGATCAACAAGATTCAAGAATTTGACATGGAAATACAAATTACTAATCTAGTATGAGGCCAAGACTTGGCTAAGCTAATGGCAGAAACTAATATTGAGGCAAATCAGATCTACAATGTTGAAGAAGGGACCGCAGTTGCAAGTATTGAGCACACTCCTTGGTATACTGATGTTATGCATTATCTTAAATACATGAAGTGTCCAGATGGATTGAGTGACTACCAGAGGAGAACTTTGAAGTTGTAGGCATCTAAATATGTTTTTATGGATGGCAATCTATTTTGGAAAAATAGGGATGGCATATTATTGTTGTGTTTGGATGAGTCATAGGCCAAACATGTTTTGAAGGAAATGCATGAAGGAGTTTGTGGAGGTCATTATTTAGCAAAGACAATTGCGCACAAAATTCTCAGGGCTGGGTATTTTTGGCCAAAGGTTTTTAATGATTCTTATACATATGTGAGAAAATGTGAAGCTTGCCAAAAGTTTTTTGGAAAATTGAAGTATCAGGGTGCTTTGCCACTCTGACCTTTGCAATCTGATGCCCCTTTTCATCAATGGGGGATTGATTTCATTGGAGAGATATAGGAGAAGTCAAGTGGAGGACATAGGTGGATATTAGTTGCCACTGATTATTTTACAAAATGGGTGGAGGAAATCCCAACTAAGCAAGCTACAAGTAAAGTTGTAACTAATTTCTTGATGGACAACATTATCACCAGATTTGGTACACCATTGAGGATAATCACTGACAATGGGATGTGCTTCAGGTCAGATGAATTCAAAAGCTTTTGTGATAGGTATGGCATTACTATTTCTTATGCAGCTCCTTATCATCCACAAGCCAATGGTCAAGCAGAGTCTGGCAATAAGAGTCTCTTGAAGATTATAAAGAGGATGCTAGGATAGAACAAGAAGGCTTGGGATTCAAAGTTAAAATTGGCTGTGTGGGCTGACAGAATCTCTATGAAAAAGGCAATTGGAAAATCTCCATTTGAATTAGTGTATGGAGCACAGGCTAGGATGCCTCTGCAGAATTTGTTACCAGTCTACAAATTTGTCTTGCAAGAAGATTTGGAAGTTCTTGAACCCATGGAAGATAGAATGGAGCTACTTGCTGAACTTGATGAAGTAAGGAGAGAGGCCCAAAATCATAACATGAAGTTATAGGCACAGATGAAGTATCTATTTGATAAGAAGGAAAAGAATATAAAATTTGAAGAAAATGATTTGGTGTTGATGTGGACTGCAAGGTGTTAGGAAAAAGGAAAGCATGCTAAATTTGAAGCTCTTTGGCTGGGACCTTTTGTTGTTACTGGAAAGAGGGGTGAAGATTCATACTATCTGCAGAACATGGCTAGTGAAGATCACGAATTGCCTGTTCATGGGCAATTCTTGAAGCTTTTCTTCTCTTGATCAACACAGAGGATTTAGTGTTGCCAGTGCATGGACAACTCTTGTGTATCCTCTTTAAAATTATTTTCCATGCATAATAGTTCTAGGTTTTCATCCACTTCCATTCCAATCTCATTTTCCATTCACTTCCATCTTGTATTCACTTTGCATTCACTCCCACTTCACATTCATTTCCATTACCATTCATTCCATTTCTGCTCAATGGCTCATCATTTTGTGTCTAGTCTGTTCACCAAAGATTCTGGATCCTTGCAATGATCTTGCTATCATTCATCCCTAGACAGAGCCACTGCTGGAACTATTAAAATATGATGATTCTTTGCATATTTTCATGCCCCCTAATTCTCCATATGAGTCTTTCCTTATGCATTTTTTCTTCATTTCATAATTATTTGCTCACATTTTGGCTCATGATTGGCCCCTAGATTATCTATCTATGCATTTTCCACCTTTTGGTCTCTATCGGCATAGGTTTTCCTTTGTCTCCCTGACCCACTTTGTTTCTCTGCTAATTCTTTCTATTTCAGGTGTATCGGTGTAACTACATTATGGTCTCCCCGACTTGTTCTTCTTCTAGAAAACATATGTTGCCTATCGACAAGATGTTTCTCTTGTCTTGGTGATTGGGTTTTCTTCTGCTGGTGGTTATCGGCATATGTCTTTGTGGTCAGGCTAACATCTTACCAAAGTCATGTTGTTTCGGCGATGGGTGCACTGTGGGTCCCTTCGGTGTAAGTTATGGCTTTCGGGGTGATGTCTTACCAAGTATCACTTGTTTCCCTAACTTTGCATTTTGGTGGTTCATTGATATAAGTTGAACGCTTTTGGCGTAGTGTCACAGCGAGTTTCCATTGTTACACTGATTGGTGGTGGAGGAATTGGTCTATTGGTGTGACTTATGTGTTTCAATGTGTGGTCTTGGCGAGGAGCCTGGGATCTTGCCGAATGGAGTGTGGTGTTGGTTTTTTTGGCAGTACATTTGGGTGGTCACAACGACATGAAGCTTTATGGGGACCTTCGGTGGGAGACAAGGTAATCGGTATATGGTCTCCCCGATACTTATGGGCTATGGCGAAACATAAAAGGAACAAAAGTGATACTTCTTGACTTCGACATAGCAAGTTGGTGGTCACAACGAATGCAGAGTATAGGGTGCAGGGATAAGCATTTGAATTTCCTTCGGTAGGACGATATGTTGTGTCTGGCCGACTATTCTACTGGTAAAAAAAAAATGTCAAAATCTCATGGCCGACATGTTGAATGCTTGGAGACCGTTGCTGGCCAACTTAAATTGAGCCCAAATCTTTTGGAGGGCTAACATAATATTTTATTTTGATATTTTTCTCATGCTGGTATAAATAAGCATGTTGTAGTTGTTAATTGGGACCAGAATTTAGATTTTCGATACTACAAGTAGATACAGTAGAGTAAAATTATCAGACCAGAGGCTATTATTGCATGATTTCACAATGGAGGTATTTATGAGTGTCAGTTGATGTTGTTGGACATGTCTGATATCAGTTATCTATTGAATTTAATAAAAGAATTGCTAAGTTGTCTCCAAGATGGATTCTTTCTGATTGTTTAAATTGATATGACAAGTTTGTATTCAATTTATCAGTGCACATTTGCTGCACTTGTGTGATCGATTGATTGGTTCTTTCAAGTAAAGACTAAATCCTTTTAGTTAATCATAGTAATCAGAGAGATTCAATTGGATTATTCAAGTAGAGCTTAGTAGTCATATTCTTGCATGTTTATACAAGTTGTAAACATAATATATGCCAGATAATTTAAATCTTCTTAGAGAAGTGTTGCTCATCTTGATCTCATTTGACTCTGTATACCCAATAAGGCACTGGTCTCTACAATTTCATTATTTGAATTCATTCAATCTCTTTTATTAGTTAATTAAGCATTCTAGGATTTAGATCAGAAGATAGCTATCAAGTTTGGTTTCATTTGTTCATTATTATCTGCCATTGTGGACAAAGCATTTCATAAAGATAATCACAAGTTAAGTCTGCACTATTCAGAGAGGTACACCCACCTAGGTTTTGCAACACCTAGAGAGTAGAAGGTTGAATTCTTCCAACCTTATATGTTACCCTAAAGCGTATCAAGAGATTGGCAGCCTCTTATGGCATCTTGCCTACGTTTTTGAGAGCTAACACGTGTAATCAATCCTTTTGTTTTTAGATCAGCGAGCATTATTTTTTAATTTGAGAGTATATATTGCTGTTTTTTGTCATGGATACACATAATATTGTACCCCTTACTCCATTCAACTATTTTGGTTGGAAAAAACAAATGGAGATTCATTTGAAACACAAAGGGTTATACAGGGTAACCATGGGTACAAAAATTGAACCTACAGGTGCTACTGAAAAGAAAAAGTGGTTTAATAGATGTGATGAAGATTATGGTACATTATGTCTATCTCTTTCATTTGACCTTCTTTTTCATATTGAGTCTTGTACTGTACCCCATGAGGTCTAGACTACTTTAGAGTCTTTGTTTGGGAAGTAGGATACTATGAGAGGGTTTCAGTTAGAGAATGAGCTTATTGGCTTAAATCATAGGGATTTTTATAGCATCCATGAGTTTTTCACCAAACTCAAGTCTCTTATATTGCAATTGTCATAGTGTGGTGTTCACAAAGAAGATTCTCAGTTGATATTGTCCATTCTTTCTAAGCTTGGACCAAATTATTTATTTTTTGTATCTACCTTTTATGCCAATAGGGATGCACTTGGTACGAGATTCACTATGCCATCTCTTGATGACTTTGCTTCATCTCTCACTCGAGAGCAAGCTAAGTTAGCTAGTATGGGCATGGTGAAACCTTCTTCATCATAGGCACTTATTGCATCATAGGAGCCCAAAGATTAGAAGGATTCTACAAGTAAAGGTAAGAAGCAGAAACAAAAAGATTCCAAACCTCATGAGCAGAAAAAGGAGTCCTCATATTCATCCTCCTCTTCTAAGGGGAAATCATCTAAGAAGGAGAATACTACATGTGCATATTGCAAGAGGGAAGGACATGCAGAACATAATTGTTACAAGAAGGACATTGATGAGCTGAAACATCTTCTTCAGAGACATCAGATTGATTTTCCTTCTAGGATGTCTGCATCATCTCCTTCCTCTCATTCTTCTTCTTCAAAGCAGCATGACAGGGGCACAGTTGGTTTACATATTTCATTAGATATGAAGGGACATTCTCTTTGTGCTTCTTTAGGTATTAGATCAAGGTGATGGCTTCTAGATTCAGGAGCATCTCATAATATGGCATCTTCACATTCTATGTTCACTTCCTTTGAGCCTTGCACTATGTCTCCCATTTTGATGGGAAACAACACTTACATGAGTGTTAAAGGGAAGGGGTCTATTAGTTTTGGGGACCACTCCTTTTAGGATGTCTTGTGTGTCCCTCACTTGACAAACAACCTTCTTTCCATCTATTAGATCACTCATGGAGGCACTAGTAGATCTGTAGAGTTCACACCTGATTCAGTTATCATCAAAGACTTAGAGAGTAGAGTAGTTATTGCTACTGGGATAGTGGATCACTCATCTCAGTTGTATTCCTTTACTGATTTTTCTACTAATGGTGCTTTTTTTCCTACAACTATTCCTCACACTTCTAGTGTGCATCATCATTTAGAGGAGAGATTTGGCTTCTTGAAAATTGGTGTTCTCAAGATGGATCCTATTCTTGAGCCTTCCCTTCCATCTCCTCCACTTCCTATTGCTATTGTTGTGGCTACTGATGTGGCTTCTTTTGTTTCACTGCATCAAGATCCTGTTGATCATCCATCTCTAGAGGCTACTCTTGAGTCTTCACCTACTTTGACTTCTTCATTGGTTGAGGTCACACTTGCTTCTATAGATACATCTTGGGCTACACCTACTTCACCTTCAAAGATTTCTTTCATTCGGCCTCTTCCCTCTCAATTCTTTTAGGAGATGTGGTTTCTTCAGTTTTATTGGAGCTACTTCATTCTAGGGGGGCTATGTGGCCTCTTTCTTCCTATCTTATGGGGGTGTTCTTTCATGTATATTTGTGATGGAAGGTGTCCTTGGGGGGTCTTATGGATTCCTCCATCTTTCATCACTTTTTTGTCAGTTTGCATTCTATTTTTGGGGAGTTTTGTTCCAATGTGGTTTTCTCCTTTACCCCAATTGATTTAGTTTACATTGCATTTGTAAATGGGTACTTGATTAGGCCTTGTTGTTGGGACTCATATTTTGCATAATAATTTGCTTCTCCCTAAGTTGCACTTATGGGGGGTGTTGGTGTAATTAATTATTTAATTACACTTTAGCATAAGTTTACTTAAGCATATTTTATTTCCTAGGTTAATTTTAATCCTTATCTAATTGAGATATCTTTTTGCTCAAGATAAGATTAGGGTTGTGCATGTCTTGCTTTTTTGCATGATTTCCTTTTTGAAGGATTTTGTATTATTTGTAAAAAAATTACTTTCAATAATCATTATTATGGTTTTTTCTTGCAAATATTTGCTCTAAGGGTTTACAAAACATCTCTTCTTTTGTGTTTTGAATATCTATTGCATGTGATAGGTGATTGCTTGTAGGTAATTCTTGGGGACTGTGAAGTTGGTTTTTCAACTTCTACAATTGGTAGCAAACAAATCAATGGAGGGGAGAACATCAATGGCCTGCCCAGACAACCAGTTACATGTATCCACCTTCTCGGCCCCAATAGCCTAATATACTACCTCCAACTACTAATCCAATCTCAAATGCACCTAAACCTACTCAGCTACCAGCTCATCCCACACCCAATCCAAATAACAAACCACAACGATAGCCTGCATACTCTGCTGATTCAAATCAATTCCCTACCTATGTTGTGAGTGTAAATGACATCCACTTGCATTCAGGAACTACTCTACCAGCCCCTTCCAAGACCATTATCTCTGAGCTTCTTATGGAAGAGGAGGAGGAACCTCTGAATGATCCCATTCAACCAAGTGTACCTACAAATCCTGAACCAGTCCAAGTCAAGCAAACTGAACAAGAACCACCATTTCCTCAAAGATTGACAGTTGCCAAGAAGAAGGAAGAAAAGGAGGATACAACTTTTGACATACTAGATCAGCTGAGGAATATGTGTCTGGATACCTCTATTTCAGGACATAAAGGATGTTCCAATCTATGGCAAGTTAATCAAGGAAGTATGCATTAAGAAACTAGGTAGGAAAAAGAAAGACCCAACTATAGTTCATGTGGTGGGATAGTTAGCTGACATCATGCTGGTAAAATTAACTATCCCCAAGTATAATGACCCAAGTAGTCATGTGGTTTTAGTTGTTATAAATGGGATCCAAGTAAAAAATTCTCTGATTGATTTAAGGGCAACAATAAATGTAATGACCAAGAACATCTTGCAACAACTAAACGTTACTAGCATGAGATATACTCCTATTGTCCTACAGCTTGTTGATAGCTCTATTGTTAAGCCTGATGGTGTAGTGGAGGATCTTGTGGTAGTTTTAGACTCCTATGAGTACCCCACAGACTTTATGATTCTTTCTCCTAAAGCTACACTAGGCGGGTATCCCATTATTCTTCAAAGGCCATGGTTGGCAACTACAGATGCATACATTGGATTTCAGTCAGGTGACATGACCATTTCAAATGGGAAGAGCACTAAATTTTTTGTTATTTATCCTCTTGCTTAGCCATCTCATGATGAAGATAATCTCGTATGGCCACATGTTGGTGAAGAGATCGAGGAAGTTAATTCTGTGGCACAACTTATGATGTTAGGTAGAATCTCTTTCATGCAACTACAAGATGAGGATGAAGTATTGGCTAACATCATTTAGATCCATTATGAAGTGGAGGAAGCATCATCTTCTCATTCTGCCACTCTAGTCAAGACACTTCTTCCTGCTCTTCTTGCAACCACTTTTCCTACAGACGTTCTTCCTACAGCCACTCTTCCTGCAGCCATTGTTCCTATAGATAGGCTTCTTGTAGCAATAGGTATGTCCCATACATTGCTTCCATATGAACTAAAGGTACCATGTGTTAATGAAGAAACCATGATAGAGTTAACTACACAAGTACAAGTGTTAGAAGGAAAATATCTAAATATGAACAGTAAATTAAGTGAAGAACAACAATTGTTATTGGGAAACTTATTAAGGACCCATCAACATGCATTTGCATGGGATTATCATGATATGAAGGGATTGGACCATAAAATTTGTACACATAGAATTTAAATTAGAGATTATTGCACCCCAGTAAGATAGCCACAAAGAAGAATTAACCATGCACTAAGAGAATTTGTAAACGGGGAACTGCAAAAAGTACTCTATGCGTGATTTATCTACCCCATTTTAGATAGCCATTGGGTGTCTCCATTAGTGATTGTACCCAAGAAAGGAGGAAAATGGCAAGTTTGTGTCAATTATAGGGAACTTAATGCTGCCACCAAGAAGGACCACTTTCCCTTACCCTTCATTGATCAAGTTTTGGACACACTTGCAGGAAAGCAATACTTTTCTTTTCTAGATGGATTCAACAACTACAATTAGATCCAAATTGCACTAGAGGACCAGGAGAAGACCACATTTACCTATCCATGGGGAACCTATTCCTACTCGGTACTCCCATTTGGCTTATACAATGCACCTACAACCTTTCAAAGGGTAGTCATTAGCATATTCTCAGACATTTCTCATGATTGCATGGAAATTTATATGGATGACTTTACCACTTATGGTGTTGATTTTAATCAAGCATTGGAAAATCTCAAGAGAGTCCTACAGAGATGTGAAGACCAAAATTTTTCCTTAAACAATGAAAAATACTTCCTAATGATGCAGGAAGGTGTAGTTCTTGGCCACTACATCTCCCACAAGGGAATTCGAGTAGACCATGCAAAGATTGAGGTAATCACAAATCTTCCCACACTTGCAAAACAAAAGTACGTTAGGAGTTTCTTAGGTCATGCAAGATATTATAGGTGTTTCATCAAGGATTTCAGCAAGGTAGTATCACCATTGTATACTCTTCTCACTAAAGATGTTGAATTACAGTGGATTGAAGCTTGTGACAAGGAATTTTCTGACATGAAGGAAGCTTTGACTCATGCTCCTATACTTAAAGGACCTAATTGTTAGTGTAATTAATTAATTATTACACTAGCATAAGTTAACTTAGGTCATATATCATTTAGTCCTAGGTTGTATTTTAATAAATCATTTAATAATAGGGTAATGTTCCCTTCCATATTTGTAGGGATAAGATTCCTTCTAGAAGATGAGTTGTCCTTCTAGAACTTATCTCAACATTTAATAATTTTCTAGATAGGGTTCATATGTTGCCAGATGTTGTTAGATCAAGACACATGGCAAAATCTCATGCATTTTAGGTTTTCTCTCATGCCTATATATTCAAGGCATCTTGTACATTTGTAATCATCCAATCTCATATCATATCATCAATATAGAATCTCTATTATGCATGCCTAGTTGCAACACTTTTTGTGTGGTTGATTATCTTTCTTAGCAAAGGTCCTCCATTGAAGAATGTAGCTTTAGGGACCTTGTGCATCTATAATCTCAACATGGTTATTTTTGGAGGTCATTATTTTCAGTCTGCAGAAATCTCTTGGTTCGTCAGCCTTTTAAATCTGCACACATTATTTTTTGATTGGTGGAGGACAACCATACACCAACCCATCCCATCACCTGCTTGCATCACCAGTCATTTCTTTTCATCATAGGGTCTATGTTCCATCCTTCGGTGCCCATGTTTTTAGTGCTCCTACAGGCTCCATCTGTCGCTGGCCCCTTCGTACCAGTTTTGTCGGTGTTGATTCCCTTCTGACCATTCTTCAGATCACCAACTCTTTACCTCTCGCTGATATTTTTCTATCATCAGCCACCAACACCCGTATTCCCATCATTGGCCATTCTACTAGCTTCTGCTAACTGGCACAAACCCCTGCTGCTAGTTCCATTGAAGATCGTACCCTCTGCTCCATCCAGGGGCCCCTCCCCGGGACTACCCAGCTTCACCCAATCGCCACTCTACCCAGCAGCCCCTCTTTTTTTTTCCAATTTTTTGTTGAGGTCACATCAAAGACTAGTTGCCAGCCCAGAGGGGCTTATTTTTTTACCCTCGTTAGCCTGCAAAGTGCCAAATATAGGCATTTTTTTCATTTCATCATAACTTCCACCCACAGTGTTGAAAATCAACAAACGAGATACTGTCAGAAAGAGAATTTTGTCTACTTTCTAGTGGTGCAATATATTATACATAATTTTTCTTGTAGAAAAATTATACAGCCAACTAGAGACAAAACCATAATTTGGACTCAAAGGCTCATATCTTACCAATTATTTATCAAATTTCGGTGATTTCAGGGCATCAGGAAGATTTTTTAGAGATTTTTTCATCAATCTAGATCCCTTGATCAGTTTCAGCTCTAGGTACTCTTGCATGAGATTTTTTCAATTTGGTGCATTTGATCAATAACCTAGTTATTCTAAAGATTGGGACAATTTTTTTTGATCCAGGTAACATCACTTCAGTTGTACATCATCCTTGGAAGTCTTTATTTGTAGTTGAAGGTCATTTGTCTTTGTATTCTTGCATATACTCCTTCTTTGACTATGTTACACAAGGGAAACCATCAACAATTGCGGGATGGGATCATACACCATCTCCAATCACTTGATCTATTACCTCATTTGTATGGTATAGTTCCTCATCCAAGTGAGGGTATTCATGAATTTGCTTGGAGTTGCAATAGATACACTATCTTGGAGATCATTTCTATGCAAGTTGATTGTGATTTTTTGAGTTTTATTAATTATTGTGACTATCCTCATATCCTTTGGGCTAATCTTTGGGAGATATATGGAGATTCAGATACTCCACCATTCCCCAATGGTCATCATTTAGAATGTCATTCCTCAGATCAGATACCCCATGATGATATTGTTATGCAAGAGGTTGATTGCCTTGGATCTTCCAAAGAGGTTGAGAAGGTTCCCTTAGATGCTTCTTCTCCATAAGAGATAGTTGGTATCCCTTCACAATCATTGATTGAGGCTTCCATCATCATCATTCATCAAGAAACATGCAGTTTTCAAGACTTGACATCACATGATGGCTTTGTTTCAAGTATCACTAACTTGGATACTTCTAAAGGTTTGGAGGACATTCTTGAGGGGATATCACTCCTCTATTTAGATCACACTTTGGAGAGTTCTCTTGAGTCTCCTCATCCCTTTGTCTTGACCTTGATTAGGAATCTAGAGACTATCTTGGAGGAACTTGGTTTCTCTTTAGATATTTCATATATGAGACTTCTTCCCTATAATTTCATTTAGGATTTGAGGTTTCTTCAGCATCCACCATGGATTTGTTTCTTCCTAGTGGTAGACTTGTGGTTTGGACACATTTTTTTCTTTAGACTTATTTCAGTGGTTTTGAGGACACTTCATTTAGGGGGGGCTGTCAAGTCTCCATGACATCCATCATATCCATTACACTATCTTTGGAAATTGTTCAACATCAATTTTTGCATCATCCTGGTTTGTCACCCTCTTTATTGATTGTGGCATCTTCATCCTCAAGAAAGGAGACACATGAGAAAATTTCAAAGACACCATCATACACTTTCATCCTTCCTTCCTTCAATTCCTTTCTAGAATGGGAAGCATCTCTACACTTGCACTTGGTTTTATTTCTTCTGAAAGGGAGACAAGTTGTTTGTCGACATTGGATCATGTTTTGTCTTTAGACACTTACCATTTCTGCAGGTGATCACATCTTCTAGGGGGGCTATATAGTCTCTCTATTTCCCTCCTATGGGGGGATTTTTGATTGTAATGTATCCATGTGACAGATGGTGTCCTTGGGGGTATTTAGGAATCCTCCATCCTTCCCATCTTATCTCACATTTTTTTGAATTTTCATCTCTTGTTTGGAGAGGGGTTTTATTCCCATTAGGTTTTCCCCTTTTCTCCAGTTGTGGGATATTTTATGCATCTTCATGTACAATGGTTACCTAACATGGCCTTGTAGCTAGGACCTGTTAGAACTGTAAAATTCTAAAATTTTATAAGTTGTTCATACTCCTGAGTTTCCAAATGAGTGCTCATCATAAGCACAAAGGCCTTTTTTCATAAACATTTTTCCCATATTTGGCCATGTGGTTCCAAAAATCCATCTAGTCTTGAATATTTCACATTATAATTCCTATCGGCATGAGGTGATCTCGGTCTCCCCAATTCATAAGGTATTTTTTTGCTAATATACATCTGTTGTAAGTCTATCGACACAACTTCAGGGATGTCACACCGATCAAAATTTATATGCAAACACCCATCAATAGGACACATTCATGGTCTCGACGATAGAAAGGGATCATATTGGAAAGAAGGTTATCATCAGCATAGGTCATAGTGAACTAATGCATGTCTTACCGACCTGCACAAGAGTACATACTTCAGCCAAACCAATTGGCTTTGATATGAGGTCTTAGCGAATACATTGGGTCTTGCTGATAAAGCTATTATGGGGATCCTATTGAATAATCATCGGGGTAAGGTCATGTAGTCTTTCCAACCCATATGTCACACTGATAATGCTATGCATCGACAAGAGTCAAATCATCAGAGTGAAGTCTTACCGAACGCATCAGGTCTTGGTGATAAGGCAAACATGGATTCTATCAAAAGGTTATCAGAATGAATTTAACTATGTAGTCTTTCTGACCCATATGTTATGCCAAAGCATGTTTCATCGATGAGAGAAAGATTATGTCTCAACGACCAAATATTATCATGGGACATATTTTGGTAAGACAAAGTATAATCTGCGGGACATCACCCCGATTCCAAAGGTCACAACAAAGCACATGAGACGAAAGAACATGTATTAGTAACACATAAAGTAATCTATGAGACATCTCCCCAACTCTGAATTATCACAGCAACACACAAGATGAAAGGACAACTATCGGTGAAACTCCAAATGTTGATGAGACGACATGACATTATAGCAATGCACAGGATGACTGTTGATGAGACATTGGATCTCGGTATGACTACAGGATGTCTTGGCGAGTGTTTGGCGAATGTTAATAGAAACCCAAATATAGTTGCTTGCTGAGATGTGATTATGAAGCGATGTGTCTTTTCAAATAATGATGTATAAATGTTCATTTCCCATTGTAAAAATAAGATATTAGAATAGGATAGAAGATAGGAAAAGATATAGTATAAGACAATGTTTCACAAATATGAGACTATGATGCATGTTTGAAATTATGGAGATATCAATGGAAATATTTTAATATGGTGTGGTTATTTCTAGTATCAGATGTTTATTGTGTTTGTTGAAAGCATTATTGAAGTTGTCTCCAAAGTTGGTGTTTTCTGGTTATTTAAATTGGCATAACAAGTTTATATCCAGTTTATCAGCACACATTTGGTGTGTCTGTATGATCAATTGACTAGTTCTTTCAAGTAAAGATTAAATCCTTTAAGTTGATCTTAGTAATTAGAGAATTTTAGTTGGATCATTAAGAAGAACTCGATAATCATAACCCTACATGTTTATACAAGTTATAAACTAAACTATATGCTGAACAACTTGAATACTTGCTAGAAAGAAGTTTTTATTTTAGATTTCTTTTGACTCTGCATACCCTATAAGGAACTGGTCTCTATATTTTTCATCACTTGGTTTTATTCAATCCCTTTTTTACATCTGTTAACTGAACATATTAGGATTTAGTTTTAGAATATTGCTATACAGTTTATACCAAATTTGATTTCATTTGTCCACTTCCACTTTCCATCGTGGGCAAAAAATTTCAAGAGAAACAAGCAAATTAAGTCTGCCTCACTCATATAGGTACACCCGCCTAGGTCTAGCAACACCTGAAGAGTAGAAGGTCTAAACCATTTGGCCTTGTCTATTACCCTAGAATGTACCAAGAGATTGGTAACCTCTTGAGGTATTTTACCTACATTTTTGAGAGCTAACAAATTGGCAACTCCGCTGGGGATTATTTCAGAATATTCAGTTGAAAACCATCATATAGAGTCATTGCATAAAAAGTTGTAAGTTGAGAAGTTTTAGAAAGAGTGATTCTGCTGGGGAAAATCAGAAATAATTTTGAAAAGATACATTTTCCTACTTTTGGAAAATTAGGTGGAAACTCTGGTAAATCTTGATGAAGAATGGATAGAAAATATTTGTATGGAACAAAAGAATATTTTGAAAGGTAGCAGTTGATAAGAGGACTTAAACAATTGGACCAAAAACTATTACAATTAAGAGAATTTTGTAATAAGAATGAATACACAAATGCAGGTGGGCCTTGGACTCCTCAAGCGCCTGATAATACAATTGGAAATTTTCACAATGGAGGTGATGCATATCATGCACAACAGAACGCTTATTCACCTTAGCAGCCGAAACAAGTAAATGCTTATCCTATCCCTCCTGACCAAAGGTTGGTAAGTTTTCAAGATTGTCAATAAGATCAATGTCAAGTGCAACACAATCCTAGTCCACTTGGAAATATCAGTCAAAATCTGCAGCAAGGTACGTATAGGAACCAACAATCTAAAAATGATGAATGTGTCAAAAATCTTTGGAAAGCCCTTCTTGACATAAGAAGAAGTAAAGGAGAATCTGGGCATTCTTTGATTTGCAGAATGTTAGAAATTTGTATGCAAATACCTAGGAATTACAGGCTCAATGGACCCTTGTTTCTTGAGCAGTTCATGAAAGTATATTGGCCCAATTCAATTCATTGGCCTAGGTCACTAAAACCAGTCACTTTTGACCAAGTGGATGTGTTGATCAAAATCATAGATAAGAAAAGGGATGAGGATAATTATGACATCATTGATGTAGATGATGACATTGATCAGAAGTTGCAACCAATAGAAGATGAGACATGTGCAAGTCAATATGATTCATATGATAGCCTACATGAGGAAGATGAAGATACAAGAGATTGTTGGATCTCAGTTGTGATCATATGGTTTGTCCTTGATGACAAAATCCCTTTCAGTTGGTTCTCTTTGGTGATCAGTCTCAGTTTGGATCTTTATGCTTTATTATGGCACTTCTTTAATGTCTCTTCGATATTATAGACAATTATTTGTTATGATTCAAATTCATGGTGATGAGATCTCTGGTTCATGTTATGAATGCTATTTCTTTGATTGACAGAGTTTGATAGATGGTTTCTTTGTTAGGATGGTTCTCCTTGCATACCACAAGTGTATTTCACATGATTACAAGACATTTGATTACATTCCTTGAACTCCCATTTTTAAAGGCATTACAGTTACCTTGGTTCTAACATCTCTTTTGTGTAATGTTTTTGGTTGTTTCTCATTCGGGCTTACACTTATCGGCGTGAGAATGGTAGGGTCCCCACGATCCATTTTGAAATGTTTGTGTTGCCTTTCGGCAAGAAATTTCTAATGTCATAACGATTTTATTTTACATCCAAGCAGCTTTCAACGTGACATTGATCGTGGTCTTGGCGATAGAAGAAAATTCTATTGGCATGAGGTTTGTTCACCGCTGAGAGGTCTTACCGAATGAGTTGGGTCTCACCAACTAATACATGAGGACGTTCATCGGTGTAAGAAATCCCTATTGGCATGTTGTTTCATCAAGCGCTTTGTGTCTTGGCGACCAGCACAAGAAATAACATTTCAGCAAGTGTTACACCATCGGTATGTGGTCACAATGAAATTGGTATGTCACACCGACCGCCATTGAAAAATTGTATATCGGCATGAGTTTAAGGCTTTGATGAAGGTTCACAGTGAAATTGTTATGTCTCACCGACCATATGCATGTGGACGTCTATCGGCAATACATTCACGTGGTTTCGGCGACCGAGGATGAACTTATCGGCAAGAGTTGCAGCATCAATATAACGTCTTAGAGAACTCACATTGTCTCACCGACCGAAGGAAAAGGAACATATCGACAGGAGTGTTGAATTCTTTATGTGGTCTCATCGAAGACATATTGTCTCACCAACCATGCATCGAAAGGTCTTATCAGCAAAGGTTGTGGCTTCACTCAAATGTCATAGCAATTTTGTTATGTCTTACCAACCAGAGGATGAATGGGAACACATCGACAAGAGTGGTGGAATCATTATAATGTCATAGCTAACCCTGTGGGTCTCACCGATGGAATACATATGGACCTTGTTGGCATAGGAATTGATAAGTCTCGGCGATGCATAAAACAAAAGAAACCTTTCGGTATGACTCAAGCATTCTACGAGAGGTCTCCCCAATGACGGTATGCTATAGTGACACTCATAAGATAGAAGGATGCATCGGCGAGAGAACCATTATGTTACAATGACTTACAAGGGATAAAGTCTTTTGGTGAAACTCAATGTGGTCTACAAGAGGTCTTCCCAACTCTTATGGGTCTTGGCGAAAGCAATAACTAAGGGGAATGACTGGGGATTTAATTGCCTTCGGCAGGATGATCTGGATGTCTCGGTGAACAGGTATGATTTCGGGGTGTTTCCATATGACATAAAACAATCTACAAGATGTCTTCCTGATTGTTTGAAATTACAATGATACACGAGATGGATGGGAGTATCGGTGAAACATAGAGCAATCTATATAGTGTCTCCCTGACTATGCATTGTCTTGGTGACTTGGAAATGACAAAGACCTTCAGCATAGGTATTGAATTGTCTTGGCGAACAGGAATAATCATGTGGTCCTTTGGTGAAACATGGGGCAATCTATATAGTGTCTTCCCGACTATATATTGTCTTAGTGAAGGAAAATATTGGGCACGTCTCGGTGAGAAAGACTCTTGTGTCTCAGCGACTGAAAAAAATATAACAAAAATGTGATCTCGGGGAAACATAAAAGATCTTCGATATGGTTTCTCCCCGACAGCAGAAGGTCATGGCGATGCACAGGGACCAAAGGAACGATCAACATTATAATTGCCTTCGGCATACTTGTCTGGATGTCTCAGCGACTAGTTAACGAAGACTGAAAACACTATGGTCGACATCATGGATTGGCATCAAATCTTAGAACCATTACATGGAAAAATATTCATTGAGTTTCCTTTTTGAGCAGTTGCATTTTTGAAATAATGGATGATTTGCAGCTCTCTGGATAAGCGTTACTCTTGATTTTTACCATCATCTACAGTCTATCAATATTCAGCTTCATTTTTAGATTAGCAAGAAAGTTTCAAAATCTTGTGAAAAATGCTTGTTGAAGATTTCTTGATAACAATCATACATGAAATGTATATAAAAAGTTGTGTTGAAAACTGTGAAGGTGATGCTGGCCAGTTATTTTGAGAGATAATTATTTTGGCCATATCAAGAGATGTATTGGAAAACTCTGTAATACAAGAGTTGGATTCCTAGAGTATTAGAAGCAAAATTTTATGAACTTAACTAAAAATAGAGAGATCCTCTGATATATTATTATTGTAATTCTGAAATCTGAGTAAGGGGTTGGTGCTCCTTGAGTTGGTGCTCAGAAATTAGCCTATAAGGCATTGTTAAAAGTGGTTTTTGAAGATTAAGCCAGTAAGGCAGTTTAGGAGTGGTTTTTCTACCCTAGGAGGGTTTTCCACTCAGCAAATCTTTTGTCTCTTTGTTCTTCTGTGTGCTCACTAATTTTTTGTGTTGTTGTTGTTTCAGTTCACTATTAGGTTTATTATTGTTCTCAATTCTGTTTATGAATGATTACATTCAACTCATGAATGCATTAATTAGAGTAATATTGAGATCAAATCTAAGCTATGTTTTGGCAAATGCAAGATATCTCACTCAAATCATATTTTCATAAGTTGTCAAATAGACTGAGTTAATGTTGTCATATCTTTGTGCTTTCAAAAGTGATTACTCTACTCTATTGTTGAAAGAAAAGGAAATCAAAATGAAAAGTCTTGGTCAAAGTTGAAATTTTTTTGAAACTGATTCACCCCCCCTCTCAGTGTCTACCCATAACTCCAACAGAGATCTCTCTTGCATAACAGATTGTGATAGGGAAAGCAGTGTATGTTATGAGGGATCTCATGCATATTTTGATTGTGAAGATGAACCTATTGATTTTGATTTATAGCAAGGTGATTCTTGCAGTTCTTGTGGTAATCAAGAGGAAGAAGCAATGGAAAATATGGATCCATTTGACAGTGAACAAATAAACCCTTTGGCTGCAGCTCATAACCATGACAACATGATTGATGAAGAAGAAGATTGCACACTTGAAAATAGTTTTAATTTTTCTTCAAAACTATTGTATGATCAAATAACAGAAGAATCTCAAATTACATCTGGCCAAGGTGTGTTACAAAATGATTTCTCTTTTAATCCACTCCATGATGAGGATGGAACATGCTTAAATGAAGGGGAGAGCACATCAACATGTGAAGAGAATAACTATAATGATCTTGAAAATTGACATGTTGATGAATTGGAAAATGAAGTGGAAGGGGATTGTGTATCATGTCACAATGAGGAAGAGTTTGAGGGAAATCATGTGAATCTTGATTTACAACAAGGAGATATTTACAAGAAGAAGATATGGAAGAAGAAACATGTTCACTAAGTAGTGAGAAAATTTCAGATTTGCTAACTCTTGAATACTAGAGATGTGCACACAAGGATGATTATGAAATTTTGTGTCCAACTTACATTTGTTTTGACAATGAAATTTCTTTGTGCAATGATTCATGTGACTCCCAGTGCATTTCTTGAAATGATGGAGAAACCTTTGAAGTTGATAAAAAATCTGTGTCCATTTGAGAAGAGGTATGTAATTTTGAAATTTCTAACTCATGTGGAGAAGATATTTATTTGCATACCAAGGAGGATAGAAGTCCAAGATTGATTGGTTCATATATTGAATATATGAGTCATAATCCAGTGTCATCTCCAAATGGTGATATGGAAGAGGCTCAAAAGGTTTCATATTTGTTTGTCTCAAATAGTGTTGATATGACATAATTTTTTAATTCTCAAGAGAAGCACTCTGATGGTGAATTTTTAGTACAGCTGGGAGAATGTTTTATAATACATAACAATGAAAAATATAATGAGAAATGTTGCATTGAATATGCATGTACTTTGTATGTTGAAGATAACAAATATTTTTTCCATAATGATGGAGAATTTGAACTGTAGAATGGTGTAGGGAATTTGGGCCAGGTTGAGCATGATGATTCTCTAAAAAAATTCAATAACAGGGATAGGGAAGATTGCATGAATATATTCAAGAAGAATTTGATGAAATCAAAGCAAAGCCGGGTGTTTGACAAAGGAAAGTATTGGCCTTTCTTTTGGATGGCCTTGAACCATCATTTATGGTTTGAATTTCAGACCGTTACAGCTCAAAACTAATGAAGTTGAAACAAAAAGGATTAAGGGGTTTCTAGTGCATGGACAACTCTTGATGATCCTCTTAAAAATTATTTTCCATGCATAGTAGTTTAGGGTTTTGTTCATCTCCATTTCACATTCATTTCCATTTCCATTCTTTCCATCTTGCTCACTAATTCATCATCTTGAGTCTGGTCTTCTCACCTAGCAATCTAGATCCTTGCAATGATTTCACAACCATTCATCCCCAGACGAAGCCACTATTAGAACTATAAAATTCTAAAATTTTATAAGTTGTTCATACCCCTGAGTTTCCAAATGAGTCCTCATCATAAGCACAAAGGCCTTTTTTCATAAACATTTTTCCCATATTTGGCCATGTGGTTCCAAAAATCCATCTAGTCTTGAATATTTCACATTATAATTCCTATCGCCATGAGGTGATCTAGGTCTCCCCGATTCATAATGTATTTTTTGCTAATATACATCTGTTGTAGGTCTATTGGCATGACTTCAGGGATGTCACACCGATCAGAATTTATATGCAAACACCCATCGGCAAGACACATTCATGGTCTCGGCAATAGAAAGGGATCATATCGGTAAGAAATTTATCATCGGCATTAGTCATAGCGCACTGATGCATGTCTTACCGACCGATGGAGGAGTACATACTTTAGCCAAAAAAATTGGCTTGATATGAGGTCTTAGCAAATACATTGGATCTTGTTGATAAAGTTGTTATGGGGATCCTATTGAATAATCATCGGGGTAAGGTCATGTAGTCTTTCCAACCCATATGTCACACCGATAATGCTATGCATCGGCAGGAGTCAAATAATTGGAGTGAAGTCTTATTGAATGCATCGGGTCTTGCTAATAAGGAAAATAGGGATTCTATCAAAAGGTTATTGGAATGAAGTTACGTGGTCTTTTCGACCCGTATATTATGCCGAAGCATGTTTCATCGGTGAGAGAAAGATTATGTCTCAACGACCAGAGATTATCATGGGACATATTTCAATAAGACAAAGTATAATTTGCAGGACATCACCCCGATTCCAAAGGTCATGGTGAAGCACATGAGACGAAAGAACATATATTGGTAACACATAAAGTAATCTATGAGACATCTCCCCAACTTTGAATTGTCACAGCGACACACAAGATAAAAGGATGACTATTAGCGAAACTCCAAATGTCGATGAGATGACATGACATTATAGCAATGCATAGGATGAATGTCGGTGAGACATTGGATCGTGGTATGACTACAGGATGTCTTGGTGAGTGTTTGGCGAATGTTAATAGAAACCCAAATATAGTTGCTTGCAGAGATGTGATTACGAAGTGATGTGTCTTTTCAAATACTGGTGTATAAATGTTCATTTCCCATTGTAAAAATAAGATATTAGAATAGGATAGAAGATAGGAAAAGATACAGTATAACACAATGTTTCACAAATATGAGACTATGATGCATGTTTGAAATTATGGAGATATCAATGGAAATAATTTAATATTGTGTGGTTATTTCTGGTATCAGTTGTTTATTGTGTTCGTTGAAAGCATTATTGAAGTTGTCTCCAAATTTGGTGTTTTCTGGTTATTTAAATTAGCGTAACAAGTTTATATCTAGTTTATCAGCGCACATTTGTTGTGTCTGTATGATCAATTGACTGGTTCTTTCAAGTAAAGATTAAATCCTTTAAGTTAATCATAGTAATTAGAGAATGTCAGTTGGATCATTAAGAAGAACTTGATAATCATAACCCTACATGTTTATACAAGTTATAAACTAAACTATATGTTGAACAACTTGAATACTACCAGAAAGAATTTCCTATTTTAGATTTCTTTTGACTCTGCATACC
>VDFB02075321.1:398516116-398581092 GCA_007258455.2 Sequoia sempervirens
TAACATAAACTGAAATGACACCATACACAAGAGAACACCAGATTTACATAAAAAACCCAATGACAGAAAAACCATGATGATGATTAGCTCACAAAATATAAGTAATTATAAAATTGGTACAAGGGATCACTGCCATAATAAGACACACTATCCAAAAAGGCTCATAGCAAGGGCTTAGTGTCATAGAAAAAACACAAGAAGATAGAAGAGAAATGTTACATAGAGAAAAACTTCTCAATGCAACAAGGAATCCACCACAAATTCTCCAACACTTTTGCAACCTTATATGAAATATTTCAGACACCTTCAACTCACTGCCTTCAAGAATCCAAAACTTTGAATTTCACACTACTCTACTCAAATTCACATCACACACATCACTTGCATGAATCTCAACTCTATTTTTCTTCTCTCTTGCATCTTACAAAAACATTACTCTTATTTATATCAACCTCAACCTCAAAAACCTCCAAGGTCAGCAACTATTTGTTACACTTACAAATTCAAATTAGGTCAGTACTTAAACATTTCCATGGTGGATAGGAATGAAGGTGACCTAAATAAATCCTTAATTAGGATTAAAATTAATCCTAACACACTTCAACATGTTTTCAAAAATTCACATGTAGTTCTAATGCAAGGTTGGGCGATACCCATGATAAACACCATTAACATTAAGTATATGTTTCCTTAAATTAATCCAAAACTTATAGTAAACAAAATTCATTTGAAAACGATCTAGAATAATCCTCAAACCACTTGAGATCCAAAAAATAATTAATCTAAATTAGCATCATAGAAGTACTTCTACCTAGAACATCTGGTAAACCTTACTCACACACTGATGCGTGAAACACACACTATACTTGTAGTAATGGAAAAAGTAGCCTTTTCCTTGCTTGATCTGATAATTGACATTAAAGCTAAACTAATGGTGTCTTGGAATGGTGTTGTAATGTATTGTACACATTCACATTACTATTGGACCCTTATTTGACTAAAACATGCCTTAATTGGTCTTTTGCAAAGGTGTTGTAAAGTTTTGTAACACTTTCACGCTTTTCTAGGACTTATTTGCTTAACTGAGCCTAATGGACCCCTTCCTAAATAAAATTTACATAATTTTCACCTTTTTTAAGTGTTTTAAAGTTCTTTAAAGTACTTTCACATTTATCTAGGTGGTCCTAATTCATTATGGTTAATTGGAGTTGTTAAGCCCCTTTTAGGCCTTAATTTTGATGCCTCCCAAGGCTCTTTTTCAACAATCATAAATTAAACATAAAATTATTTCATTGGGAAAAATTTGGTCCTAGTAAGTTGAGCTAGGACCCATTCCCCCTTGATGGTGAATGGGTCCTCCCTTAATAGGAACCTCTTTTCTCAATTGATCTAGAATGGGTTTTTGGCCTTCTTCCAACTCCTTGAAGCTCAGTCCTAGAAACTTAGCTAGGACCCATTCATCTTTTGTGGTGAATGGGTCCTCCCTTAATGAGAGCATAATTTTTGAATTTCATTCTGGTGGGAATTTAATTATCTTTCTTTTTAGATCTTTTGTAGGCCTTAGTTCTTTGAATTTCAGGGTTAATCTTCTAATTTAGTATAAGGGGTTAATTCACATCATTTCTCCTAACACAACCTAGTGATTTTGTGTGACTTCATGATATCAAAAGCAAGATAATTCTAGAGAACTTCAAGATAATTCATAAGGCATTTCAAGGCAGATTTCAAATGTTTATTGTGGCAATTCAAGATCATATCATCATTTCAAGGGTTTCATGTATGCATTCATGTTGTTGAGCTAAGAGGTGGATGTAGCATTAAATATCTACTTACAACTATTGTTCATATCATTCTCAAGGATCCTACATCTACATTCTTCATGGCCACTCCATGATAGTTTTCAAATTTGCTTCACAAGACATCATCCAAGGTGACATCATTTGCATTATTTCATGTCCATGCTTCAATTACAGTATTTCATCACTTGGATTAATTACCTATAGGGGGTTTGACTAAGGAAAACCCCCAATTCAACATGTTTTCTTGCCCTTGAGTGTGTATTTGTAGATTTATAGGTTGAATATCAAGTTGACCAAGATTTGGAGAAAAATTGTCAAAGTTGCAAAGTTGCTAAAGTTTCCATTCAAAGTGCAAGATCACAAAAGAGCTCTACAAAATTAACTATAGGCTTCCAGAACTTGATAACCAAGATTTCAAGAGTGCATACATCAAGGTACAAGATACTGAAATTATTTTTCTAAAATCCTAAAAGGACCCATTCACCACTAAAGGTGAATGAGTCCTCCATAGTTCAAGACCAACTTTCTGGCAAGGTACACAATATTTTATGCTCTAAAACCATCCCCCATAGTTGCTATAATAGTTAGGTTGTATTTCTAGTTGTTATTAGCTTCTTATTTTGCAAAATTGAAGTGATTTTAGGCTTGGAAAAATAAGTGATCCATCATCTTGCACCACACATTTTGGTGGATCATATTTTCCACCAAATTAGTACTATACCAAATCAAGTGAAACCTTCAATTCTGAAAGGTACAAACATTATAAGCAACTTTCAAAATTTGTACAACCTAAAGCCAAACAACAAAGAAACATAGAGAAAATACATTTCTTCAAGGCCATAAAAACATAACACTAAAAAATTGGTTCACACACTAGTGAAAATATCTCTCTATAAAATGATCTAGAAACTAAAATTCTAAATAGAGAAACCTCTAATAACCTTAAACAACATATCAAATCTATACAAGCATAGCATCAAAATAGAAGAAATGTAGACCACACCCCGAAGCACATTTTGAACACTTGTACAATACAATTTTCTCTGTTTATCATTTTTTCCCGAAAGCACTTGGAAACCAAGTACCAGAGACATCATCTTAGATCATTACTTCATTCCAACACATCTTTAGACATTGCAACATAAAGATAGCTCCATGCACTCACAAAAATTCCTCAATATCTCAACTACACATGCACAACCTACAACACTCTTGTTTTCTTCATTTTCAAAATTTTCTCAATATCCTTGACATATAGTTAACACCAATGACAACACCAGCCTATTGAATTCCCATTGAAATCAATGACAATATATTCATATTTGCAACATGGACTTAATCAGCTCTTCTTTAGATAAGGCATGACATCCAACCATGAACTTTATCAACTCTTCTTTAGATAAGGCATGACATCCGACCATGAACTTCATCACTTTGTCTTTAGATAAGGCATGGCATTAACCATGAACCTCATCACCAATATTATTCTAAGATGAATATAACAATCATAGCTAGTGGCAAGGACTAACCATCTTCCAATAATCAATGTTGACACAAATGACAATCACATAGAGAAATCTTTGACATGAGATACAATCAACAAACAATGTTGACAACAAAGATACCTATTGCCAACAATCTCCTTGGTGTTGGCATCAATGAAAACAACTACCAACAATCTCCCCCTTTGGATTTGATGGAAACACACTCTGCCCACTCTCCCCCTTTGAAATTAATGACAGAGGGTCATATATGTCTCTATAGAGTAGTAGAACCTATTCTGACTTCACAGACAAAGGGAAAAATGATCTTCAATAGATGTAGTAGTACATACTCCCCTTTGACTAGCAACACATATTCTTCAAGTAGCTATAAATGCACAATAACTACACAACTTATTCAAGAATTCCCTTTCTACCAGCTCCCCTTGAGAGGTAGCACTCATCAATCTAGGGAAATAGATGTCATTAATTTCTCCTCCTAGAAAGATGCACCATATAATGCATCTAGTTAGAACAAGGAGGGGAAATAACCCCTAGCTTCTTTTGGAGATACTCAAAAGTGTCCTTTGAATGTTCCTTAGTGAAAATATTTGTAATCTAGTCCTTGGTAGGCACATACTCCATTTTGACTTCTTCTACAACCTTCTCTCTTAAAAAAGTGATATTAGATTGAAATGTGTTTAGTCCTTGAGTGCATTACTGAATTCTTGGAAATGTCGATAACACTTGTATTTTCACATCGTATAGGAATAGACTCATCATACACCACCTTCACATCCTTCAAATTCTTCTTCATCAAAAGAACTTGAGTGAAACAAGATGGTGCAACAATATGTTATGCTTCTACTATGGAAAAAGACACTAAATCCTACTTTTTACTAAACCATGAGACCAATCTATCTCCCAAGAAGAATGCATTTCCACTTGTACTTCTCTAATCATCAATAGAGCCTACCCAATCAACATGAGTATAGGAACTTAGAGATAAATTTTCATTCTTTTTATACCATGCTCATAGTCTAGAGTACCCTTCAAGTATTTGAAGATTTTGTTTACAAAATTCTAATGATATTTCTTAGGATTAGCTTGAAATATGGCAACCAAACATATCACATGCATGATATCTGGTCTAAAAGTACTTAAATAAAACAAACCTCTAATCATGGATCTATAGAGGGTCTGATCAACCTTTGAAGACTCATCAGATTTACTTAGGTGATAATAAGTCAATATAGGGGTACCCATAGGTTTGGAATCTTGCATTCCAAATTCCTTCATCATCTCCTATACATATTTGGCTTGAGAAATAAAAATGCCACCATCTCGTTGAATAATCTAAAGACCAAGAAAGAAAGATAACTCACCAACCATTGAAATTTCAAATTCTTTTGCATCTCCTTTGCAAACATCTCACAAATATCATCATCTCTTCCAAAGATGATGTCATCAACATATATAACCAAAATCAACAACTTGTCTTCCTGAACTTTAATGTAGATATTACTATATGCATTACCTTTCTTGAATCCTTGTTGAAGTATATACTTATCCAATCTAGAATACCAACCTTTGGGAGCTTGTTTGAGACCATATAAGGCTTTCTTGAGTCTACAAACCATGTTAGGATCTTCTAATAATTGGAAACCATAAGGTTAATCAATGTATACCTCTTCTTCTAGATCACCATTCATGAAAGATGACATGAAATCCATTTGATATACCTTGAAGTTCTTATGATCAACAAGAGAAAGAAACATTCTTATTACCTCCAGCCTAGCTACCAGATCAAAGGTTTCCTCAAAATAAATACCTTCAAATTTTGAATATCCCTTGCAAACCAATCTATCTTTGTTCCTTACCACCTCACCATATTTATTCAACTTGTTCCAAAATACCCACTTTGTTCCTATCACATTCTTATCAGCCAATTTGGGAACTGATTCGTGACTCTAATTCTTCTCTATCTAATTTAGTTCTTCTACCATTTCCTTTATCCAATTTTTATCTTTGCCAACATCAGCAAAGCTCTTGCTCTCAACTTTTGAAAATAGGCCAAATTCACTTGCTCATTTTCTCTTGTAAACTTTCTCTAGGTTGGCACACCTTCATGTTTATTTCGAATGATCTAATCTACAAAATGATTCCTCTAAACATACTTTGCTAGATTTTTTAGAGTCTTCATTGATTTTGGTTCCTTCCCTTCTTTATCTTCTATTTCTTCTTCTTCTTCAATCTAGGGAAGCATATCAAATCCAAAAAAAATAGGTTCATGTGAGATCTGATACAAGTCTTCATCTACTTTGACATTTGTACTTCCAATCATCTTCCCTCATTTCTTTTTGTAACATCTTTATTGCTTTCTTCTAGTAGAGTAACCAAGAAAGATCCCTTCATCAGACATGGAATCAAACTTTCCAAGGTCACCTTCATCTCTTTGATGTAGCATTTGCTACCAAGAAATTCTAAAATATCTTGTAGTAAGAGCTCTTCCATACAAAAAATCATAGGGGGTCTTATTGTTGTTGACTCTTAGTTGCACTCTATTAAGTAGATAGAAAATAGTGTGAACTACTTCCTTCCAATACATATCAAGTAGGTCAACATATTTCATCATTGTCCTAGCCATTTCTTGCACTATTCTATTTTTTCTTTTGACAACCCCATTTTTATGAGAGGTTTTAGGAGCAAAAATATGTCACCTAATTCCATGATCTTTATAGAACTTTTTAAATTCATTAGAAGTGAATTCACCTCCTCTATATGACCTTAAAAATTTTATCCTAGCATCCATTTCATTCTCTAATTTTTCTTTAAAAATTTTAAACTTATCAAAGGCTTCTGATTTCTCTTTTAAGAATGTAACCCAAGTGATTCTAGTGTAATTTTCTATAAGCAACATAAAATACCTTTCACCTTGTTGGATTCTTATCTTTTTAGGTTCACATAGATAAGTGTGAATTAGCTCAAATGGCATTGAAATAGAGAACTCCTTTCTTTTAAAACTATTCTTTTTTTTTCTTTCCCATCTACATTCTTTCCACAATTTGTAGGTTATGTTATCCTACATGACATCTTTAGTTTTATTCTTTCCATCAATTGTTATATCACCTTTTCTATAGATTTGTGTTGACTTGTCATCACCAAACTTAATGGCCCCACCATTGACCTTTTTGAGACTAATGAACTTACTTCTATCACTATTCATGTGGTGAGAACACCCACTATTAATCACACAATAAATTTCCTCTTCCTTTGCATGAAAGGTAGTCCATACTACCATTGATATCTCATTAACCTTTCTATTCTAGAAGGTACCAAATATTTTACATTATCCAATAGTGTTCTTTTTTCCTTCTAGAGCCATGAATAGATTTTCATCATTTGAACCATTATCTTCATCTTGAAAGGAATAGTTGCTCTCCTTAGAATAGAAGCCTCTTTTTATTTTCTCTCTTGTCATCATCAAATAATTATTTATTGGAACATTTAGATGCAAGATGATCTATTATTCCATAATTGAAATATTTCAATGGTAACTTACCTTTTTACTTGTTAGTGCCTTTCTTCAATCTTCTCACAAAGTTTGCTTCAACTTCATCAATTTCATTATTTTGATCAGTAGAATCATCTTCAATATTTTGGTTAATTTTGAATGTAGCTTCTTTCTTTGGAACATCTTGACCAAACTCTCTCATCTCAAAGACAACGAGAGTACCAAAATTTTCATCAATTGAATATTGATCCAAATCTTTAGATTCTTCAATGGTAGATACTTTGTGACTATAATATTTTCAGAGAGATCTCAAAACCTTCTTCTCAATTTCACTTTCCTTTACTTCTCTACCAATACAAAAGGTGCCAAAGATAACTTCTTGTACTTGGAGCATATAGCTTGTAATGTGTTCATCTTTTGTCATTCGATTGACATCTTGGCTTGCTTCACCATAGAATCTCCTTCATAGATGCTACTAAGCTTTTCTAAGCATATTTGGAAGAACTGTGATTCATCAACTTCAACAATCCCGAATCAACTAATTCACATAAAATAGCATTCTTGGTTTAGAATTACATTCATATAATCTAATTTCAATTTTGTAACATAAGTGGTAGGAGAAGTATAACCACTTTTGACTAATTTACAAACACAAAACCCTAGAGAGTTTAGGTGTCCTTCAATTCTCAATTTCTAGTAGGAGTAATTAGTCCCATCAAGCCTATGACCATTTTATAAACCATCATGTTCCATCTCGGATCTTTGCCTCAAGTTGTTAAGCTTCTATAGAGGAACTTGGCTCTAATACCAATTATTGAGCACTTCTAGAGATTGAGAGGGGGAGTGAATCAATCTTCACAAAACTTAATCCCTTCCAAAACTTAAAAATTTTCACACAACTCAAAATCATTGAGAAGATAAAGAAATATCCTTAAGAAAAACATAATACAATAGTTTGAACCTTTATCAACTTCAGAAAACTTTACCAAGGAAAGATATAACAATAATCAAATTAGTAGCAAAGAGAAGAAAATAGAGAACACACACATGCATAAGGAGACACTAGATTTACGTGGAAAACCAAATGGGGGAAAAACCATAGTAAGAGTTAACTCACAATATAGGCTCACTACCAAAAAGACTTAAAGGAAGGATCATACCTTAAAGAAAGCTACAAAAAACTTGATGAACTAAAGACAACATGAATTCAAAAGATAGATACAAGGACCTAATGAGATTCACTATCTCAGAGCAGGATACAATATGATTGAGAGAGAATTACAATGATTTTTCAACATAACACTCTACTGACTAAGGTGTTACAACACAATCAATCTTTCCTTTCACAATATTTAACACAATCTCTACTAGATATTCAATATAATTCACACACTTCCACACTTCTTCACACTTATACAATATCCATCTTGTTGCATCCAAAATGATCTTGCATTTATATCCACCACAACAATTCACTTATTTGATCAAGTTGGCTAGGAAGAGAATAAAAAATGAATTCTATTGGTTGGCCACGAAAATCATAATGTAGTCCTATCTCAAAGATAAAGACAACCAAAAATAGTCTTGTAGCTTCTTCCAATGTGATCCAAAACAATTTAGATATTGGCTCACATAAACCTAAGTTGGCATCAAGGAAATGTGTGTATGAAATATTGAAGCACATAACTAGTTGGCTCAAAAACATACTTCTTCTTGCATTTACTTGATGTGGTCCTAAATAGGATCTAGGTCATGACCCAAATCTATCATGACACATCTTCCATTGTTGGTGCAGCCCCCAAGCACATGACCCAAGCAAAGGAAATTGCCATGTCAGCCAGATATCCACAAAAGACCAAGAAAGCCAACTCAAGATGTAATGTGACACTAAAGTAGCCAATTAGCAACATGAAAATCACATGGGGATGTTCCTTAAACATCAAAAATCACTTACATACATTTATTTCTTACTATCATTCCATCTACAACCATCACAAATCAAATAGATATAAAATACTTTATCCAAGAATCACAAAATGTATAATCATGAGATATAACATTAACATATCACCTTGTGGACCAATTTAGTACATGAGATTGGAATTAAGACAATGCATGAATGTTGAGAGCACATTCACCAAGTTGTAGGAGTAGAGACAACAATGCAAATAATTTTGGAGCATTTCCTAGACTAGTCTACATAACCAACACTACCAATTTTTTAAATTCACATAACTCTCTTCAACAACAATGGTGACTTGAAAAGATAGGAGTGCAACATCCATAGAAGACTAACATTGAATACCAAACCACAAGACCAAAGCAATAATAGAAAAGGAATGCAAAGTATTCTCTTGGACAAACTTCAATGTAGCTTCCTAAACTAGAAACACTTAAGCAACTTGCAGAGTCCAAAAATTTCTTTTAGAAACACATACTTCATTAGGAACATTAGGAGAGATCATAATACATACTATAGAAATTTAGCAACATTTCTCGACTATTAGTCATGCTTGTAATCATCAAATTAATATATCATTACGAAATAAATTCTATTGATAGTAATAATGCATTATATGAGCATCAACAATACTTATTTCATAATGCATGACATCTAACCATGAACTTCATCAACTCTTCTTTAGTTAAGGAATGACATCCAACCATGTACTTCATCAACTCTTCTTTAGATAAGGCATGACATCCAACCATGAACTTCATTGAATCTTCTTTAGATAAGGCATGACATCCAACCATGAACTTCATCACTTCATATTTAGATAAGGAATGACATCAACCATGAACCTCATCACCAATATTAGTCAAAGCTGAATATAAGAATGATAATCAATTCCAAGGACTAACCATCTTCCAATAATCAATATTGACACAAATTACAATCACATATAGAAATCTTTGACATGAGAGACAATCAACAAATAGTGCTAACAATAAATATAACTACTAAAAAATCTCCTTGGTGTTGATATTAATGACAACCATATGTGTTGACATCAATGACAACAACTGTCAATAGCCTAGAACTGGATTCATGATTTCTTCAGACCTTTCAGATCCACCCTCTTCTAATGACACAAGTTTTTTATTGGGTATTTTCATCATCTCTTGCACAAGTATAACTATATTTAGCATACGTTTAGGGTATAAATCCTTTTTAGAATTGGAAAGATGGGAATGGTGCTCTTTTTTATCACTATTTTGTTGATAAATATTTTTCTTTGTATACTAAATAAATCATTTTCTCTAATGTACTTACCTAAATTCAAGTGCAATCTAGTAAGGTTGAACTTTATTTTTCCCCTCTCCAAAAGCTATTGGACCATTAAGGAAATGCTCCTTTCATTATTGGTTAGGTTCTTCCCAACTCTATCTTCCCTCAAGGGCATCGGTATGGATGCAATCACTCATCTTGGTAGGATCATGAAAGTTGTGAAGATTGTGGTTCTCATTCATGTGTTCCTTTGCCTCATAATCCTAGGGACACTATTTCCCATGTAGGATGGTCTTATCCTTCTCATCCACCTTCTCCAAGGCAAGAATCTAACTGGATAGGCACTAAAAATTTCCTTGTCTATCACTCATCATATATTTTATTTGCACGTAGTGTCCTCTCAATTAGAATTAACATGTTGCTTCTATAAATAGTTATGAGATAATTGAGGATTCCATCCCCAACAATATTTGGAGCAATCTTGATAATTAAAACCATCCTCTTTGTTGATGGTGTTTTTTTCATAGCAACAACTCAGACATAATATAACATCCTATCTCTCTTGAAATGTGAATCTCTATCAACAAGCTTCAAGAGATAACCCCAAGTTCTTTAATGCTAGGTCTTGACAATGCAGCAAACAACTCAGTGATAATGTGTGAAAATGTTGGTAATCAAAAGGAGCCTTACAAATAACAATGTTGGAATCTTTAAACTCATCAAATATAGTAATGTGGTGATGTTGATTCAACCCTAAAATAACCCACATTCAAAGAAAGATCAAGAGAGATAAGGGTTCAGAGACATTATTTTCTAACTCCTAAGATCAATCATAACAATGATGAATGTTTAAAATGGAAAAATCCCCAATAAACTAGTCTCTACTTAATCAAGGACAAGCCTACAACTACATAGAAATATTGCAATCTTCTAAGGAAATTGAAATATTTTGACTATGAATATTCATTCACATATAAAATAACTGGTGCAACATGAACAAGTATCCATAGTTGAACTTAGCACAAAATAGGGCTCAGACTAACTTTACATAGCAACTTACAATCAGCAAATTGCTAAAAGTATGAGTAGGAGATTGATCAAACATCATGCACATTTCTTAATAATTGTAAAAGAACTAAAATTTAACATCTAATGTTGAGAATCAGGAACAAGAAACCATAAGACTATTGAAGTTGAACACATTTTTTTCCAAATCAACAACCCGATTGCATTAACTTCTCCAAAATTTACATAATAATCTTCCTACTCTCTCAACTCCTACAACTACATGCTTGCAAAATATAACTTCTCCTAACTTAGCCAATTCTAGGTTTCTAACCCAAATTCTAACTCTAACTACAAATGAGAAGGCATTAGCCTTTTATAGATTTTACATTTCAATTTCAATGGCCAGGATTAAATCAATCCAATGGCATGGATCAATCCTCCAGAAGCATCAAGAAGTTATATAAAGTTTTACAATTCTTGGTACATGATCATCCAATCAACATAATTCTATTATAGCCAGGAGCAATGAGAAAACATAAGCCAGCCATCTAGACATTAATAAAAATTCCTATTGGGGAACAAAAGCAACATCACATGTCTTCTTATATTTGAAACATATCCTCCAGCTATAGATAGGTTGTGGCACAAATTCTTATGCAGTCTCACATTTAATTTTGAGGTTACACTTAATATTCAGTTACAATCTCTTCAAGATTTTCCTCTTGGCATGAATCCATATGCAAGTCCCCTTTTGACTTATTTAATCTTAAAAAACAAATATCATCATTAGTAGCTCACATGTTAAAAATCCAATCCATAAAATATCCAAAATAAAATTTCAAATTTTTTGGCCTTTTAAGAAAAAAATTCCATTTTTGGATTTTTTTTTTAGAAATTTTTCATTTTGAACATTTAATTTTGAAAATTTTCATTTAGAAATTTTTCATTTTGGAAATTTTATTTTCGAGAAAAAAATGCATTTTTGGAAAAAAATTACATTTTTGGAAAATTTTGGAATTTTTGATGGGTCTTGGATTTTTCCAAAAATGGTAATTTCGGGAATTTTGATCTATCATGGATTTCTCAAGGTCATGGATTTTTTGGGGAAAATCCGTCTGGGGAGAATTTTTGAGAAGAACTAGACATGGGGAAAATTTTCCTAGGGAGGATTTTTTAGAAGTACTGGACATGGGGAAAATCCGCCTAGGGAGGATTTTTGAGAAGAACTGTACATGGGGAAAATCCACCTAGGGAGGATTTTTTAGAAGAACTGGACATGGGGGAAATCCACCTGGGGAGGATTTTCTCCAAGGATTAGACTTGGGGAAAATCCACCTGGGAAAAATTTTCCTGAAATCCATGAAAGCTCAAAATCCCCCAAACCCCATAACTTTTTTTCTAGAAGGAATTTTCAAAAGTTCAAAAACAACCCAACCTAATTTTTCATTCTCTATCCATGGGTGCAAAAAATATTTACATATGACATTGAAAATTCACTTCAAAATCCCTATTTCCAAAATCCATGATAGGTGGATTTCTTTGAAACCCCAAGATGCCTTAAAATATTGCCTTCATCATATCAAATCTGGACTTAATCTCAAAATAACCTCCCAAGAAGAGCAAAACTATAAATTGACAAAGCCAAGATGTGAAGATGCAAAAGAAAGGAGGGGGTCCCTGCCTTTAGTGGGGCACGTGTGCAAAAAGTGCACAAAAAATGGTGACTCTACTAGGAAAATGCTCCAAAGCATTTCGATGACAAATTGTAATCAAGAACCAGAATCTCTAGTTTCAATCCTCACATGAGGTCAACCAATAAACTAAAGGCTCAAAATCAATGAACAAGCTAGCCCTTACTATGCTGGAAATCCAAGTGTGTACAAATGTATTAATTTCCCTCCCTAAGTTACTGCAAGAACCAAGTTCAGTCAAGTTGAGCTACGTGAATGATTCTAGCTCAAAAAGGAACCTAGATAGAGCCTCAATTCTAGTTAGGCATCCATAGCCCCAACAAGGTTATTGTTATGATTCTCCCAAACATAACTCTACTACTAGCTAGGCATCCATAGCCCCGATAGAGATATTCATATCCTCTTGATAAGTTGAACTTCTTTTGATTTTAAATATTTTATTTTTCTTTCTTTTCTAATTTTTCTTTTCAACCTATAAGCAATGAAGCTCACACTCAGGGCTGAGAATCATAGTGGCACTGAAGCATAAATACAAGATTTTTCACTTAACAAGACCTTACAAGGAACCTATAGCAACCTTAGGATTCTTAATATGTGTATGAAATATAATATTTGAGCACATTTAGGATCTAACTTAATTCAATGACTTATCCACTTTATACGTTTAGCACATGTGACACTGAATGAAGGACTTTCACCAAGCCATCCAAAAAAAGATTAGAGTTTGTAAAAGAAATACTTAAAACAGTCCCAGATAAATAAAATAATTGTTGTGCAGATAAAGCAACCCTATAAAGAGAACAGAGAGAACCAGAACTAGAGAAGCAAAGCAAAACCAAAAGCAAACCTACACTATCCAAAGTAGACCAACACTATCTAGAACCAGAAAGCAAAAGAAAATCAAAGCAACTCTAAACTAACCAAAGTCAAAAACAAGAGCAAAAGGAAACCTAACACTAAAGAAAACCAACCTAAAGAAAACAAAATCAGATTTAAGGAAACCTATAGCAAAAGAAAGCAAAGAAAGCTACATTTATTCAAATCAACATTATGTACAAAGAGACTCAAACTGAATCATGATCAAATAGGATGAATTGAGAACCACCCCCATATGACTCATCAATGCATGGACAAGTAGTAAGGTAATAGTAACAGTCCTCAAAAATGCAAATTCATCCTTATACTCAACAAAATAGACCTCAATATTGCAACCTTCTGACTCAATGTATGAATTAGAAATAATCAATAACTAAGGTAACTCATGAGAACTATGATCAATCCATATGCAAGTTGTCTTCCCAAAACCTCCATAATCAAATTGATAAACTTTAGAATTCACTGTAAGGAAAGAAACAACTTGGTATGATGCTTGTTCAAGTAGAATGTTATGTTTATCATCTTCCAATTGTGAAGAGTTGATATCCCTATAGTTGGGAGGTCTTAACCGATGTTGCAACATTCCTCTTGCACTTGAAACATGCAAAACATAGTCAAAGTTATCGGTGAACAATTTAGGGTGAAATTCAAATTGAGCAAATTCAAAATTGACATCATAAAATTTTTCACCTAGTTGCATGTCTCCATGGGGGATTAGTGATGAATTTTCAATAATATCCTCATGTACAACAAATTCCTCAACATGATGGTCATCAAGAGGCATCACAAACTGATCTTCCAACACATTTTCAACTATAGTTGTGTGGTCATACCCATCAATGATGATTGTAACATGATTATTTTCAACATCTTCTGTAATCCCCTACATTCTAGCATAATTCAGACCAGCCTTATCGACATCAAAGTATGCAATATGTGAATCATCATTATAAATTGCATTAGAAAATAAAGGGAAAACAGAAGATGATAGACAAAAAAACTCCCTATCATTGATTATTGGTGCAAGCTTAGAGTTTGGATCAACATTAGCTCTTCATCCATCTCTTTAGTCTACTCCACAAGACACTCATCAACAATTTTCTCAAGCTCTTTTATTGAAGACTCAATCTCCTCCAGAGCTGCCTCAAAATTTGTTGCTATGCATTCCTCGGATTCATCACCTACTAGATCCTCTACAATGCATCCTAAATGACTCTTAACCTAACTAATGATTTCCTCACATGAATAACAAGTGAATTATGAATGGGACACATTATGCACCCTACACCAACTAGATAGAAGAAAAACTTGCTAACATAGGCCACTACTCAACTAATCTTTGACTAGCTCTGTGAATGACTCAACTATAGCATCAACAAATTCCTTTTCTAACTTTATAGGATCCAATGGATTATTAACATCCCAAAATAAAAAAAATTCCTTGTAAATCCATTTCCATTTTGCACAAATATGTTAAGCATTCAAGCTCACTATGCTTAGTAGAATTATGAACTCTATATTTATTTGATAATGCAACCTCATGTAATTTCTAGGAATGCAATCACCTATTCAAAGGCTCATGAAGTTAAGGAATATTATTTTGAAGACTGTTCCCATCATGAGAAATGTAAGACTACCTTTCCATCTTAACTCATACTTTTTACTTTTAGATTTAGAGATCTATCATATCTCAAATTTTCAACATGAAGGCTCATTCAAATTATAGCAATGTTGCTTTATGCTCATGACCTCCCTCTAGCACCAATCTATTGATGGTGTTTTCTGCACAACAACAACTCAGAATAAATATAACATCTTATCTCTCATGAAAGGTGAATCTCTATCATCAAGCTTCAAGAGATAACCCTAAGGTCTCTAATTTTAGGTCTTTACAATGCAACAAACAACTCAATGATAATATGTGAAAATGATGGTAATCACAAGGGGCCTTACAAATAACAATGTTGGAAGCTTCAAACTCATCAAATATAGCAATGTGTTGATGTTGATTAATTCCTAAACTAACCCAGATTCAAAGAAAGATCAAAAGATATAAGGGTTAAGAGTATTCTATTCTAACTCATAATATCAATCACAATAATGATAAATACTTTAAATGGACATATCCCCAATAAACCAGTCTCTACTTGACCAAGGACAAGCCTACAACTACATAGAAATAGTGCAATATCCTAGGGAAATCAAAAGATTTTCAGACTATGAATATTCATTCACATACCCAATAACTAGTGCAACATGAACAAGAATCCATATTTGAACTTACCACAAAATAGGGCTCAGACTAACTTTACACAACAACTTACAATCAATAAATTGCTAAACTATGAGGAGGAGATCGATCAAACATCATTCACATTTCATCATCATTGTAAAAGAACTAAAATTTAATATCTAACATTGAGAATCGGGAACAAGAAACCATAAGACTGTTGAAGTTGAACACAAAGTTTTCCAAATCAACAACACAATTAGAATTTACATAACAGTCTTCCTGCTCTCTCATCTCCTACAACTACTGGCTTGCAAAATATAATTTCTCCTAACTTAGCCAATTCTAGCTTTCTAACCCAAGTTCTAACTCTAACTACAAATGAGAAGGCATTGGCCTTTTATAGATTTTACATTTCAATTTCAATGGCTAGGATTAAATCAATCCAATGGAATAGATCCATCCTCCAACAGAATCAAGAATTTATACAAATTTTTACAATTCTTGGTACATCATCATCCAATTAGCATAATTTTGTTACAACCGGAAGCAATGAGAAAAAAGAAGCTTGTCATCTAGACATTGATAAAAATTTCTATTGGGGAACAAAAGTACCATCACATGTCTTCTTATATTTGAAACATATCCTCCAACTCTAGATAGGTTGTGGCACAGATTCTTATGCATTCTCACATTTAATTTTGAGGTTACACTTAATATTTAGTTACAATCTCTTCTAGATTTTCCTCTTGGCACGAATCCATATGCAAGTCCCCTTTTGATTTATTTAATCTTAAAAAAAATTATCATCATTAGTAGCTCACATGTTAAAAATCCAATCCATAAAATATCCAAAATAAAATTTCAAATTTTTTGGCCTTTAAGAAAAATTTCTTTTTGGAAAGAAAAAAAATCCATTTTTTGAAAATTTCAAAATTTTTGATAGGTCTTGGATTTTTCAAAAATGGAAATTTCAGAAATTTTGATCTATCATGGATTTCTCAAGGTCATGGATTTTTTGGGGAAAATCCATCTGGGGAGGATTTTTTAGAAGAACTAGACATGGGGAAAATCCGCCTGGGGAGGATTTTTGAGAAGAACTGGACATGGGGAAAATGTACCCGGGGAGGATTTTTGAGAAGCATTAGACATGGGGAAAATCTACCTAGGTAGGATTTTCCTAAAGGATTAGATTTGGGGAAAATCCACCTAGGAAGGAATTTCCCGAAATCCATGATAGCTCGAAATCCCCCAAACCCCATAACTTTTTTCCTAGAAGGAATTTTTGAAAAGTTCAAAAAGCAACCTATCATAATTTTTCATTCTCTATGCATGGGTGAAAAAATATATTTAGATATGACATTGAAAATTCACTTTGAAATCCTCATTTCCAAACTCCATGATAGGTGGATTTCTCTGAAATCCCAAGATGCCTTAAAATATTGCCTTCATCAAATCAAATCTGGACTTAAGCTCAAAATAAGCTCCGAAGAAGAGCAAAACTAGAAATTGACAAAGCCAAGATGTGAAGGTGCAAAAGAAAAGAGGGGGTCCCTGCCTTCACTGGGGCATGTGTGCAAAAAGTGCACAACACTCTTCTACTTCACATAGTGATGTAGGGGTATTGTACATTTGGTATTTTTTATTTTTTGTAATTGCCACCATGTATGATCTATGTTGAGTTTGAAATTTTATTTTGTTTATTTTAGGCCATTCAATACCTACCTGCATGCTCATTAATGAGAAATAGTAAGGGGAAACGGAAAAGAATAATCCTGTGCGAGAATTTGAACTAGAAATGAAACTGTTGGGCATTAATGAAAAACTTTGAAGGATGGGTCAAATTTTATGCAAGATTTTTGGGAGAAAGTTCCAAAATTTTAGAAGGATTTGAGGAAAAGGAAAACAATAGAAGGGAGAACAAAGAAGAAGAGAAAGATTAGGGAGGAATAGAGAGGATAGAATAAGGACAACAAGAGAAAGAACTAAAAATACCTGAAGAAGGCATAAAGGAACATGTGTCGGGAAAAGAGAATGAAAGAGGAGAAAAAAAATAATTTCATATTTGATCTAGTACTTGTAAATGTGTAAATAATTGCAAAAGATGTAATTCTAAGCTAAGATATAGTAGAATATTTCTTATTCCAATTTTTTTTATCTTATTGGTAATTACATGCTATTGTAAATGATGATTTTAGGAATTTTTTTCTTTAAAATGGGATGTGTTTAGTTTAAAATTTTGAGTATTTTATGATTGCATATTGTGTGCTCATGAACCCATAAAATCTAACTACACATCTACAACATAATTTTTATTCTTGCAACAATATATTGTTACCTACAACTTAGGTTTATTTTCCTACAACATAGTGTTTTATCCCTACAGCTTGTTTTTGTGTCCCCTCAGATCAAGATTTGACTTTAAACAAGTCTTTAGACCTCTATATAGGTTGTGAGTTTCATAAAGAAACACAACTTCCCTTCTTCACCTACTATCTCTAGTTAGTTGGGTTTTTAGGTGCCTATGAGGGTAGGTTGTCATCAACATGGTATAAGGGAACACCTATAGCTTTGGAAAGTAAGTTTAGACACGTAAAATGTACCGATTAACAATGTGCATCTGATCCTGACTACTAACATCATTTCATCCTGAATCATCCCTCAGTCTAACCATTTAATCAAATCCCCCTATCTGATTAAATTCTAAATTAAATAAACCAATTATTTAATTAAGTCACCTCTTCTCGATAATTAAATCAATCATCCTGATCTAATTATCCCTATTTAATTAAATAATTAATTTTATTTGATTAAATCTCTAAAGTCTATCTATTAAATTAAATAAATTAAAACCTTATTTAGTTTAATCTAACATCATCTTTTTTAATTAAATAAATCAAAATCTTTATTTAATTAAACCTCTTATCACATTCTTCTCATTATTTGATTTAAATAAATCCATAAATTTGAGTCAAATAGGCATCATTTAATCCTCTTCATTAAATTAATTAACCTTGATTAATTTAATCTCTTATCATGTCCCATCCTCTAGCTTTTACCACTTGCACATGAAAATAGATTTAATTGATTTATTAAATCCCTATTTTCCTCAACAAGGCATCTTTTTGGAATATTTTTCAAGTTTGAATTCAAAAATCCAAGTTGACATGTACATCCAACAAGGCATTAACTCCATATTACATGTCCTTTGCCTTGAGCCAAGTGGCATTTAATGCATTTTCCCTTCCCTCTTGCAAGTCATTTCAACAAAATTCAAATACAAAAATAGGCATTTATTGGCACAATCCTCAAAATTTACACATCCTCCATCCACTCATGGGTTGACAAGTGGCATCTTGCCATTGGATGAATGTTAGTCCCACATTGCTCAATTTTGGACATTCTTCCTTCAATCTCATCTATAAATAAGAGGCTTCATTCCTCATTTGATCATCCAAAAATTATGTAAACTTACTATGCTCAAATATCTATCCAATTCCATCCATCATCATTGAATCTTAGCTAGGTTATGCATGTTTTTAGCTTGGAGAATTCACCATCCTTCATCAAAGTGGATCAATCATCATCAACACATTAAGCTTGCATCATAGGAATTAGGAAAGGGCCAATTTTCACATCAAATTGGCATCAATTCCCCCATGGGATCATGAGTTTGCTAATTTAAATTAGGATTCAATCTATTTTGTTATTTTCATTGTGTTCTTCATTATTTCTTTTCCTAATTGAGTTTTGTGAATGGATTTCATGGGGAATCCTAGTTCTTTCTTGCAATTTCTAATCTAATGTGTTTGTTCTCATTGTTTTACAGGTATTAGGATTGGGGTTCACACATTTGGTGCTAGAAGGAGGGAAAAATCTCATTTTTAATCACTTTTTTCTAAAAAATTCATGTTTTTGTTTGTGCATAAGAAAATTCCAACGCTGGAAGCTTAGCATCACCATATAACACCGTTGATTCTCTAGTTTCGCCATACAACACTGCTGAAAATTCAAACTATGATGCTGAAGTCTTCCCGCCCAAGAATTTGAATTTCAAACCATGTCGCTTGACCAATCTGACTCGGGGGATTTTTCAAAAAATCAAACAATGACGCTGATCAAAAGTGTGACGCAGTTGAGCTCACTGGTCCAGACACGGAGTGCCACTGACTGGTAAGTGGTGCTATAGAACACTACTGACAAATCAAATTGCGACGCAGTCACGGGTTGTGCCTCTGATAGGGAGTACAAAGTTGAAATTCTATTTTAGCATGTTCATTTTGTCATATGATCAATTTATCTTCTATTTTCTACTTTTTGACCTCTGTGTTTTGTAGAATCTGACTGCTTTTCTCTCTTGTAGGTTGGATCAATTGAAAATAAAAGAAGGAGAAGCATGATGATGGCATCTCACAAAATCAAAGTGTTTTTAAACACTTTATTGTTTGCTTAACACTCTTAGGAATTGTCATCTCTTCTTGCTTAGGACACTAATTTCGTTTGGGCTTTAAAAAGAGTCTTTTCAATTTCTTGCAAAGGCTTAAAATGAACATTAGGACTACAACTTACTAGAGTTTTTTTTTTTGGTTAACAATTGAACAAAACAACTCTCATTTGTCCTTTGGTGCTTTAAAAAGAAATCATAATTGCTTTGTGGATCTAAAATGAACTTGTGCAAATTTGTATTTTTGAGGGCTTACTTAAACTAACTTCATTGAAAAAGGATGTATGCACTTCTCTCGTGCTTTATAGTGATCTTGAGAATCAAAAGGCATTTTTTGTGATTTTAGGTTGAGATAAAGCAATCACCTCCACACTTCATTTTGGGTTTAAAATTGAACAAAACATTGTGTGAGTGTGAGTAGAGAATTATTGCGTACATTCTCTTTCTTTGTATTGCAAAGAAAGATTGATTGAATTACAGATATTGTCTTTACTCACTTTTGTTATCTTAGAGGGCCTACCTTGGGGAAAAAGTACTCACCCAAGGGAACGACTCAATTGGTAACACTCTAAAACCAAGAGTATTTCCAACCGGGATATAAATGTGGGTATTGGAATAAATGCCAATATTACGTGGTTGGCTCCGACGAGATGGATCTGAAAGGGGACTCTCGCCATATGGGTCAATCTCCATGAATGGAAAGTCCTAATTAAAACCAATGTTCTAGAATTCCCAAAATCCTTGATCTATTTATTGGTGCAAGAACAGTCATTCTAAAGCCAACCCACACTTTTACGATCTTTTAGTAGAAATTAAAAGCATTCCATGGGAGTTTCATGGGTGTTGATACTTGGCTGCCCCAATTAACATTAATGAGCTGTGGAAGGGAGCTAGTGGGGTCAAGCATCTAACCATTCACTAAAGATAAGCGTAGCTAGACTTTTCCAAGTGGGAATCCAACAAATATTGTCCTCCACATCCATAGGGTTCTACTTATCCTTGGTTACAAAATGCTTTTCTTGTTCGAAAACATCTTGGAAACAAACACTTAAACATCATTATCAAAATATCAAACCCTTTAGGAGACAAATACAATTGACCCAATACATGTGTTATTGCTTGCCCTTGGGATTCACATCCTTAGAGGTTTCTAAAAATTTGGATTACATCTCAATTTTTCTACTAAAGTTAAACAATAGGTAACCCTTGCCTTGAATTCATCAAATTTCTACATAACATATTTTGTGGGATTTGAAGAAATTAAGACATTGGAAATCTAGCTTGAAAAACCTAATCAAAGAAAGTGTTTGTGGTAAAATAAAGTCACTAAGCAAAGCTAAACAAAATGAACTCTCACATGTGTTGAAACCTCACAATTTTCAAGAAGTCAAATCCCAAAACGAAAGTCCTTGTTTCACAATCTGGAAATGTACGATCAAATTGAACCACTTCTTGGTTATAAAGGTCTATAGAAGCATTGCATGTTCTCAATACCAAGGTTTTAGGTAAACAAAGTGTCTTTTTTAGGTTCATCTTAGGATCAAAGGAAATCAAAATCTTTTTTCATCCATCCTTCAAACATCAAACCAAAAAATCATCTCACCGTCACCTTTTGGGAAATCTTGAAATTATCCTTCAAGCTAGGATTTTTGGCAAAAATCAAAATCATCAAATCCTTGAGACAAAATCCTTGAAATCTTTATCAAATCATCTTTGGCTAGGTGTTGGTTTCTTTTTACTCTGTAACTAGGTTTGTCTCCTAATCTACCTATGCGACTGCCAATCCCAATCAAGGGAAGCTCGAAGGACCTGGACCAGCTGACGAGGACTTTAAGAAACCTCCTACACTTTGGGCTCTGCAAGACCCAGGAGGGTGATCCCTTAATGTGTTTACAACCTCTACACCATTATTATAAACAACATTAAAAATAATAGATGATCTCACTTAATAGCTCAACAAAATAGGATAATACTAAAATAAATTGGTTGTTTATCAGTAAAATCAACTATTTGGAGCATGAGATAACTACAACACAAGGTAGTATAAGATGGTCATTGATTTGCAATTTGCAGCAAGCTCTAGGCAAAGACAAGTAAACACTGAATCATATGGGTGATTACAACTTAGACCAGTGCCATATATCTATCAGGCAGGAATCAAATTTATAAGCATCTAAAGGCATATAACAGATTGAACACATAACACATGAGATCTTTGACAACATTACCTTGTAATCTCATCAATATGTATTCTAGCTCAATACTAGTTACCAAATCCTCATCCATTACATATCCACCTATAATCCCATTCAAGCATTTTAATTAATTTTTTGAATCAAAGACAAAACAAGGATCATACACACCACGATAGTGAGATGGATAAAACAACCCTTGGTTATTCTATTCAAGGTTCAGATATGCAAGTGTAATGGAGAGACATGAGCTTGAATTTTTCATTTTAAATCAAATGCTAGTACTATTATACAACATTAAACCTCCACGAACTCAAGACCTATTACAGACTGACACAAAACCTAAATTGCACCTCTTCCTAAAGAACATCAGACTTTACAAGTTGCTCTGCAACTTCACCTAGACTCGACAAAATTTGTCGAACTTGCCCCCTCGCACCTCTGGCCTTGAAATCATTCTTATAGAGAATGAAGGAGCAGAAAAGCATCGAGCCAGAGAGTACACATGTCATCAGCCAATTGGCACACTTGGAAAAGTTGATGCAACAATAAAGATCACCAGAAACCCACACCAAGATCACCATTAAAACAGAACTGGAAACCGCTACAACCACAACATCTGACCTATTTATTGAATTGTGCTAGTAAGCATCCTTCCTACCATTAAAACTCACCCGTTCACCTGCACAAACAGCTCCAACCATACTTTGACCCTGACTTTAAAATCTAGTCGTCGATCCTTCAGTTGAATCAAATTATTGAATGAACACCTTCAAAACTAGCTAACACAATCGCCAGCATGGTAGACAAGGGCCCATCACACCATAAGCTATAAAGGAAATCTACGTGGATTTTTCCCATGATATCATAATCCTTAAATTTATGATCTCGCGATGGCAGAAAACCATTGATCTTGAACATCAGTGATCTCATCCCTTCAACATAGTCAGCAGCCCTATCATTAACCCTCGAGCAGCTTTTCCGCTGAGATTAAAACATCTTCATTGATTTTCAGCACGTGCATCCCACAAGCACTTTAGTAACCCACCCTTTTATTCCTTTGGCTCCATCAGATGGGACACGTGGCACCCACTCATGATATCGTGATCTTGTAATTTTTGATCATAGGATGGTGGGTAACCGTTGATATCTGATGAAATTTAATTGATAGCACACAAACTTATCTCCATCGGCCCCACCCAGGAAGAGACACGTGGAACCCGCCCACAATACCGTGATCCTTGAATTCTTGATCATGGGATGGTGGGCAACAATTGATATCCAAAGGAAAATGATTGATAGTAGCATGAACACCATACTTCTGCAAAATATAACCTTTATTAATAGGACAAGGGGGCATTACTAGGCCGACGGGACAAAAATGACATAAGTTGTTTTTAAACGACGAAGCACAGGGTTGGCCTAGACTTAGGAAAATTAAACCCGAGGGGGAAGCAAAAATTAAAATCAAAGGGGCCAAAGTCTTAGACAAAACGATGAGGCACAAGTTGTTTTAAGACCCTTCAAAAAGGTAACGTCCAAATAGAACCTCAACCAGGGCAAAAAATAAACACTAGGGTTTTATATGAAAAGAAATTTAAAACCCCAACCCTAGGATCTTCCAAACACCAAGGAAGACTAGTTGACACCAAGCATGGCAGAAAAGGAACACAGGGAAAAATTTGAAGTTCCAACACTAGGTATGTGTAGATGCTTCCTTTTGCATATTCTTAGTCAAAGTTATCAAACCATCTTGTCTAGCTAGGTATATGTAGATGCATCCTTCTTCATATGCTTGGTTAAACTATCATCTTGTTTGAATAGGTGTGGGTAGATGCATCCTTCTCCCTACACATATTCAAATTATCATCCTTTGAGCAAATCTATCCCTTAGATAATCATCCAACATCTTAGGGTCTATTTGTTCAAAATCAAAGAAAACCAAAATCAATCAATCAAGGGCAATCCAAGAAAATCAAGATCAAAATTTGAAACATATCTGAAAGTCCCAAAAGTATAGCATCCCCCTCAAGATTTATCAAAAGATTAAAACATCCACATCATCCATCCCTTGCATCATCATCATATCACCTTTTTGATCCTCAAGATATCCTAAAATTTTCTCTTTTGTGCATAAAGTAAAGATCAATCCAAAGAATCAAGAGATTCATCTCCCATATTCTCAAAAATTGATCCTTTCTTTATGGTTCAAACTAGATCTCAATACAAGAAGAGCATGGAAGCCGACAAAGAAACACCCGCTTCAAGTGACCTAATCCAAACAAATGTTGAAATGAATCTCATCGAATCAAGTAATCCTTTGACTATAGCATCATCACAAAACCCACAAGAGGAAATCCAAGGAGAAGATCTTACCTTTGGGATGTCGCATGAAGAAATAACTGAGATGCTCCAAAATCCAAAAAATCATAAGATCATCAACATCATGATGAGGCTTAACCCTTCACTATACATGCTTGAACTAGCAAAACAAGGGGTCAAATTACCTTCTGATTTCAACACAAGTTCAATAGTGGAGACATCTTTACCTCCAATCTCATCCACCATCCCCATCTCATATACACCCCCATCCCAAAGCATCACCCAAAACATTCCACAAATCACAACATCTTTTGCTCCAACTCAACCTAATGTCAATAAGGGAAATGCATTTCTCAATGCTATTCAAACACACCCCCTTGTTAACAATCAAGAATTGGATGCAAATACCATCTTGGAACAAAACATACCCCAAAATACATTACATAAGTATGTTTCTCTCAATTTCCATAATGATCCATCATCATCATACTTCCACATAACACCTCAAAATTCTCTCCTCACAAATCCGCAAGAGGAAGGTGACAAGTTATGACCTAGGGACATTTTTGACACCACAACATTTTCACAAGAACTCACACCCCTCACATTTTCACCTCTTCCACCATTGCTATCATCATCCACACCACTCCTTGGATTAGGGCTTCCCCCTTTACCAAGTATCAATCAAAGCAACATCCCGAATATCAATCAAAACATCACACAAAACTTGTAATCTATATCACAACAATAGATGACAACTACACAAGCAATCACAACATCATCAACCACCCCCCTAACATTGCAAAGCATGGTCTCTCAAGGACCAACCACATCAATGGAACCATCCACCACTCAAATCACCAACATGACATCACCACTCACCACCTCCACAAACGCCATTCCAAATCTACCACCACCCCCACTACCACCAACTTCCAACATATCAAGCCAATACAACATGACATTGCAAGCAGCTTAGCAAGCTGCTTTTCAAAGGGGATTACTACAAGTGCAAAAACAAAAATATGCACAACTAGATGCTCAACAAGCTGCTCAAGCCACGCAAGCTGCTCAAGCAGCCCAAGCTGCATTACAAGCACAACAAGCCGTACAAGCCCAAGCTTTATTGCAACAACAACAACAACAAAAAGCTGCTCAAGCTGCACAAGCTACTCAAGCAGCCCAAGCCACATTACAAGCACAAAAGGTTGCCCAAGCCCAAATCCTATTGCAACAATAAGCAACACAAGCACAAGCCCAAGAACAAGCAACTCAAGCACAAGCTCCAGCTTAGGAAAATGCCCAATATCAAACACAACACGCACAAGCATAGGCACAACTTCTTGCAAAAAAACAAGTAGCACAACTACAAGCATATCAACAAGCAATAAAAAAATATCAAGAGCAGAAAGAAGTAGCCCAATTGGCAACCCAACAACAAGCATTGTTGGAACAACAACAATCAATCTTAGCACAACAACAACAAGAAAAACAAAAAGCATTGTTCATACAGCAGCAAGTGCAAGCATACCTAGCTCGAAAAAATGTGCAAATACCATCAAACAACATACCAACCAACCCACCCATACAACCCAAAATTGAAACACCCCAGAACACCTTCATCCCACCCCCTAATCCACAAAATGACCTAACAACACAAATCAGGTTGCTCTTGCAACAAGTGCTTGATCTTCAATCAGGGCGAACAACAAAAACACCAAGCAACTTGTGTCCCTATCCATTTGATAGCAGCCTAGTGATGAAACCATTCCCCAAGGGATTTGAGATCCTCAAGTTTGACAAATACCGAGGGATGGGAAAGCCTGAAGATCACATCGGGGAATTCCAAGTTCATTGTATGGAAGTCACATACAACAATACTTATCTGATGCAGCTATTTCCCAGGAGTTTGGCTGGCCATGCTATGAAATGGTTCTCTCGCCTACCTTCAAGCATCAAAACATTCCAAGAAATTATATAGGAATTCATTAAAAATTATGCATGCAGCACTACCATGGATGTTAGTCTAGAAGAACTCTCATCTCTGAAATAAGGAAAGGGTGAATCATTCGCTTCGTTCCAATAAACGATGGCAAGCCAAGGCCAATCAGAGCAAGTGGACCATAACCAAAGAATGAAAATTTTGCACCATTATATCCAACCTTGATAGCCTCTTGGCATTTAATCTCAAGGTACAAGGGATCACCAGATATGATCCATTGATCTCCAAGGCACTCAATATCGAACGAGCCCTTATGACTCAACCCACGAGATCAACTTCATACCCCAAACAACAAAACAACTGCCCACCCTCCAATTACAACGAGAAACCTCACACGTGGGAAAGGAACAAAAATGTTACCAATGATGGTATTTTCGACACCAAAGTGGTCATCAGTGCCCCACAACAAAATACACCCACACCAAAAATCCAAATCCAACACCAAAACAATCATCAAGCAACACAATGAACAAACAACAATCTGACAATCAACAATCTCAATGATCAAAGGGGACCACCCCAAAGGAACAAAAATTACCCCAAACAAAAAATACACTACTTTGGGGGAACCACTTGAAGTCATAATGAAGAAGTTGATAAACAAAAAGCTCATCAAGGCTCCTACCTTTGAGAATTACCAAGAACCAGATGTGAAACCTCCTTGGTATAATGAGAATCAACTCTATGAATTCCATAAAATCAAAGGACATACCACAAACAACTGCATGAGATTAAAAAACATAGTTCAAGATCTCATCGATCAAAGGATTATAAATGTAGAACAACCTACAAGAAACCAAGACCTTAAGATATACATGAATCTGATGCCTAATCATGGCAATAAAGGGAATAATAATAACAATGATAAGGGGAAAGGCACCCACAAAAACGTGAATCATGTGTACAAAACAATTGTCGCCTCCCTAGCTGAAAAATGCATGGTCATCACAATCAAAGGAATCCATGTTGATTGTGGAGTCACCACAAGAGGTGGAAAAGTTACCATTGTAGGACCATCCCAACCAAACAGAGTCCCTGCATCTAGATCTGTCCCTAATGGCTACAATGTCCTAGATCAACTCAAGAGAATGCCAGCGCAAATCTCCATCATGGAGTTGCTAAAAATCTCATCTACCCATAGGAAAATCCTTGAAGAAGTGTTGGCCTCATCCACTATCCCCACAGATCTTGATGCAGAACAATTCTAAGCTATGGTCTAAAATATCATTATGCCAAATCTCCTCACATTCTCTGACCAAGATTTCCCCGCTCAACCATCTCATAACCGTGCGCTCCACTTGGAAGCCATTGTACACAAGAGAAAAGTCAAAAGGGTCTTGGTGGATGGAGGTGCGGGCTTGAATATTTGTTCTCTCAACCTCATCAAACAATTGAAAATCTCAGAGGATTCTTTCAACAAAGAAAAGGGTATCACAATAAGAGCATATGATGATCAAGAAAGAGTGTCCCAAGGCATGATCAAACTCCCTATTCAAGTAGGGTCTGCTATCATGGAAACCACTTGTCAGGTCTTGGACCTCGACTTACCGTATAACATCCTCCTAAGACACACATGGATTCATGCAATGAAAGCAATAGCATCAACTTTCCATCAATTTGTGAAATTAACACATGAGGGACAAGAAGTTACCATCCATGGAGATCATGAACCCTTCTCCTATTGCAAAAACCTTGAAGCAAAGTACTATAAAATCCCCCAAGTGCCAAAAAATGATGAGGGCCCATCTACACCATACATCGATCCCGCCACTCTCGCATCCACTTCTACGACAGAGAAACCCACCACTACTTCCATCCCCACCATCTCTGACATTAAGGTAATCATCCAAGATAACGGTTGTGGAAACTACAAGCTCCCTAATAATGCTTTTGTGGTAGGAGAGTTACCACAATCTCCTAGACCATGGGGACGTTCACAAATAAATGAAGCATCCACATCTCAAACGTCTCTTGAAGACTACCCTAACTTTACAAGTTGGGGAGATCTTGGCCAAGGAGTTATTGAGGGAGATCCATCTCATATGCTATATCAAGATGAAAGACCGATAGCTGATTTACCAATGGATGACAGAAGCAAGGGTCTACAAATGATGCTCGCAATGGGCTATGATAGAAACCAAAGACTTGGGAGAAATGAAAATGGGCTTATAATACCTATCATGCTAGAGACGCGAGCAATAACAAATATTGGCCTTGGATGTACCCCTCCAAGTATAACCATACGAGGCCAAAGTCCTCTAGTTAGAAGGGTTAATAATCCTCCTCAGCCAATCGTAATAGAACTGCGTTTACCAGTATCTATAGGTCACGTCATAGATAACTTTACATTTGATATAAATGACATCTATAGTAGTGATGACGAGGATGTCACGACCAACTTACCTAGGCTATTTGAGGATACCACTCTTTGCATGATTAGCACCCTATCTTTTGAATCAGACCACCAAAATCATGAGATCTGCTTAGTATATCCCCAACTCATCAACTACAACCAATGAGGACCACCAATTCTTGATACATTCAAAAATGATGAGGTGCTCTCAGAATTCATGGGACTATGGGATAACATTCCAAGTGGGGATCACAAAGCAGGGTTTATAATTGAGCTAGATACGCATGCCTATTATGGGGAAATGATTGAATCCCTTAGTCACAAAAGTGAAAAATTAAGAATAATATCTAAGTCCTTGAGTGAAAACCACAATGTGGCACTCTCTGACCAGAAAAAAAGTAAAAAGAAAGGATGCATCCAATAGTGAAAACCTCTTCGAGGTGCCCAAGGATGGGGGATTCAATCTTCCTTCTAGAGCTATTCATCAAGAAAAATCAGCAGTTCTGGTAGAAAGGTGCAATCCAGTCAATCTAGGAATAGAGGAAACCCCCCATATCACATTCTATGCAGAATCACTACTATCAGAGGAACAAGAGCTCCTAGCAGCCTTCCTAAGAGAGAGACAGATAAACTTTGCATGGAGTTATGCTGACATGCCTGGACTTGATCCAGAGATTGTGGTTCACCACTTAGCAGTATATCCAGAAGCAAAGCTTGTTAAACAAAAGCTTCAAAAAATGCACCCCCAGATCGCCTTATTAGTCAAAATGAAGCTAAAAAAGCTATTAGATGCAGGATTCATCCGACCGATAGATTATCTAGAATGGGTGTCAAACTTGGTACTTGTTTCAAAACCCAATGGGAACATTAGAATCTACACAGACTTCAGAGACTTGATCGTAGATATGATAGCTGGACATGAAATGATGTCACTAATGGATGGATTCTCAGGGTACAATTAGATCATGATAGCTAAAGAGAACCAACATAAAACAACTTTCACTTGTCCATGGGGCACCTATTGCTAGAATATGATGCCATTTGGCTTAAAGAACGTAGGAGCAACATACCAAAGGGCCATGACATTGATATTCCATGATATGATCCATAAGACAGTCAAAGATTATGTTGATGATATTCTAGCCAAATCCTGAAAGAGAAAAGATCACATAGCAACCCTAAGTGCCATTTTTGACAGGCTGGAAGAATACAAAGTTATATTAAACCCAAAGAAGTGCATCTTTGGCATACAATTGGGAAAATTGCTAGGATATATAGTGTCAATGAGGGGTATCGAGGTAGATCCAACAAAGGTAAAAGCAATCCTCAAGATGGAGGCACCAAAAACATTAAAGCAATTGAGAGGTCTTCAAGGCAGGCTCCAATCCATTCAAAGATTCATAGCACAACTAGCGGACAAACAAAACCCATATTCTCACCTACTCCACAAGGGAGTAGCATACAAATGGGATACCAAGTGTGAAGAGGTATTCAATAAAATCAAAGAATATCTACTAACACCACCAGTATTAATGCCACCAATCCCAAGAAAACCATTGATTCTATACGTATCAGCAACAACAATAGCCCTTGGAGCTCTCCTAGCTCAGCATGACAAAAATGGAATAGAAAGGGCTATCTATTACATCAGCAGAACAATGGTTGGGCATGAGCTAAACTATTCATTCATTGAGAAAGAATCCTAGCAGTAGTGTTTGCATCATAGAAATTTAGACATTACATGTTGGAACACAAAATAAAACTCATCACCAAAATCGACCCTCTCAAATACTTATTATCAAAGGAAATGCTCATAGGAAGAATGGCCAAATGGGTGATGATACTGTTAGAATACACCATTGAATATGTGGAGAGGAAAGTAATCAAAGGCCAAGTCATTGTAGATCAACTTGCAGAAGAACCAATCTATTCAGAGAATCCTCTTTTCTCAGAGTTTCCAGATGAATCTATTTTCAATCTCAACATAGCTGATCACTAGAAACTATACTTTGATGGCTCATACATGTAGCATGGATCAAGAGTTGGTGTCTTCTTCATCACCCCACAAGGGGACTGCATACCAAGATCCTACAAACTGGCATTTCCCTACACCAACAACATTGCAAAATACGAGGCTTTAACCATAGGTCTCAAAATAGCAGTGTAGTGGAACATTATAGCTCTCAAAGTATACATAGACTCTCAATTGATTATAAATCAAGTGAACGATGAATACCAGACCAAGGACAACAAGCTCACTCCATACAAGAAATTGGTGGAGATCCTCAAAGAATCCTTCATCAAAATTACATTTGAGCAGATTCCTAGAACTAACAATAGAGCAACATACACCATGGCAACAATTGGATCCTTACTGGACATCCCCCACAATGTTCCAAAGTATGAATTCCTAATAGAGCAGCTTCTCGTGCCTACATTCGAGGTACCAAAATTAGAATTTGTGTGTGAAATCATTGGTCCAAGTGATCCTTGGTACCACGACATTTACACATACCTTCGAATAGGAGTCATACCCGCCGACTTACCCTCAAACCTAAAACGAACCTTTTTAAAAAAGGAATCTAGATTTGTCATCCTAGGAGATACCCTATATTATAGAAGCATAGAAGGAACCCTATTGCACTGCTTAAATGTTGAGGCATTAACCGATCTAACTAAAGTACATAACGGTATCTATGGATCACACTCGAGTGGAATGACCATAGCCAAGAAACTACTGAGGATGGGGTATTATTGGCCCACAATGGAAAGAGAGGCACATGATTATGCCAGAAGGTTTCTACAATGTCAGCAGCATGGGGACCTCATCCATGCTCTAGCTCAAGAGCTTCCTCCTATCATCACACCATGGCCCTTTTCACAGTGGGGACTCGATCTTGTTGGAAAAATCACACCCACTTCATCTAATGGCCACAAATTCATCATAACCACAATATAGTACTTTACTAAGTGGGTGGAAGCCATACCCATGACGTATATAACTGGGAAGTAGATTTCAAAGTTCATCTTGAACTATCTCATTTGTCGCTATGATGTTCCAAAAGCCATTATCTTAGATAATGGGACACCATTTAAGAATCAGGAGGTCTGTGACATATGCGAAAAATTCAAAATCCAACATCACTTCTCCACCTCATACTATCCCCAAGGCAATGTCCAAGCAGAAGCTACAACTAAATCCATTCCAAAAATCCTCAAGGAAATAGTCAATGATGTAGGTCATGACTGGCATTTGAAGCTTAATCCCACCATTTGGTCCTATCGAACTAGCATCCGCACACCCACCGACACCACCCCTTTCTCCTTGGTCTACCGATCAGAAGCAATACTCCCCATTGAGATCGAGATCCCATCACTTAGGATATCACTGCAGAACCTCATCACAGATGAAGAGTATCAAGTATCAAGATTAAATGAGTTGGAGCCACTAGATGAGTGACATATAGATGCTTTGAATCATTTGCAAGTCTATCAAAATAGACTCAAAAGGAGCTATAATAAGAAAATCAAAAGCAAGACCTTCCAAGTCGGAGAACTGGTATTAAAGGAGAATCAAAAGAATGTCCCAAATCCAAGCAGCAAAGGAAAATTTGAACCTAATTGGTTGGGACCATTCGTTATCACAACAAGTTACAATTCAAGAGCATATCATCTATCAACACCTGAAGGGGAACCTCTGCAAGATCCCATGAATAACTCTCATCTCAAAAAGTTTTATGCCTAAATCCTTCAAGGTATAGAGCCAAAAATCTAAAAAAAATAGAAAATGTCCTAAAAAAATGGTTACTTCAGCAAAAACCTGGTAAACAAGCATCTTGGTAACAAAAAAAAAAGTAAAAGAAAAAATATCCAAAAAAAAATTAGAATAAGGATTGAAAATAGTAAAGAAAACAATCATCCTCTAGTGAAAACCACTTCGGTGGCACTTCGGGCAAGTACCTTAGTGAAAACCTGGAAAATAGGCGGCTTGTGTAAATAAGCACTTTCCATCCACCAGGATCTTTATGGCTTGTTTTGCATCATCCATCACATTCAGGTCTCCATCCATCACTCATCCACCCGCACCTGCACCATAGCTTGGTCTCGTGTTTTCATACAATGATCCCTCTTAGTACTACTCGGCCCATCCTCAAGGTCAGTTTTTCTTTCCTTTATCAGAGTAGTCTATTGCATCATGCTAAGGGCATGTTATAATTGGATTGGATTCGTGTATATCCTTAAAGTCTCAAAAATCAAAAAATCAAAAAACATCAAAAAATCCAAAAACATAAAAAAATCAGAAAATCCAAAAACATCAAAACATATCAAAATCCCAAAAAAGGTCAAAAACTCAATCAAAAATTCAAAAACAATGTCATCTTGTCGAACTATGGGTCTCTGAGCCTTGACCATGGGAAAGGTTGATCTTTGATCATGCCCTGAGACACTTAGGTTAGTCCTTTAGGAGTTCGTTATAATAAACTGACATCTCATCATGTATATCATCATCTGTAAATTGGTCATGTCATCAGTCAAACTATGTGGTCTTTGCGCATATAATGTAGGCAAGGCTAATATTTTGATCAGCCCTCGAGGCCCCTAAGGTAGGTCTTTAGGTTAGTCTCTTGGTGAAAATCTCAGAAAACCCCAAAAAAATTTGTAAATTGAAAATCAAAACATTTGAAAATCTCCAAAAATACCAAAACAACCTCAAAACATCTCAAAAAGATCAAAAACATCCAAATATTTGAAAAAATCCATCCATCTCATCTCGCTTGCACCCGCAATAACATCATTCATAATAAACGATCGTCATCCTCAAACTTTGGTAAGATAATCAAAAACAAGTCTAGCAGGTGAAAAGTGAAAACTCAAAACATCAAGTCTTAGGTCTAGGTTAGTGTGTAAACAAGTTGGTCAACTCTTTGTGTCGGTAACTCATCATCTAATTGATCCCATATCAATCATCATTTAGAATGCTTTGGATAAACAAAATGATGTGCCGCCATCCACTAACATGTCCTAGGATGCATCCTTCCTACAATGGGGATTATCTTTTGGCAATAGTTTTGGTTCTTATCCTTAGAAAACACATCATCTTTTGGTTAGTAGTATTGAAGAACATCAACTTGTTTGTTTACTTTGTCTTTATCTTTTGACTTATCTTATTGCGCTCATTCCAAGGACTTCTCAATGATATCCGAATAGAGGATTTAGAGAAATAGGAATGGGGCAATGATCATTATCTTTTGTCTATTGTGCTTGTTGGACATTCTTGTAATATAACCTTGGCGAATACTTGCTTTGTTAGGTATGTATGGAGGAGGTTTTTAGCAACTTGTTGACTATTGCATTGATAGGTTATACCTTTCCGTGTTTTGGCCCGAGGTGTTTGAAAAATCTAAGGTGCATCCTAGCAAGGTTTTTGTATGTTAGGTGTGAACAAGGATACTCCTATCTATTTGTCGAGTCAAAGTCCATCACACTAGGTACAACACCATCCTAGTTTTCTATACCTTGATGCATTGTATCACGTGTGTTATCAAACAATAAGGAAATCGGCCCTTTGAAAATCCCAACTCCTTGGCAAGTAATCATCATCATTTGCATTTCCATCATCTTGTGTGTTGTTGAAATGACTTCTTCTCTTTCATCCCTTCTTGCTCATCGCACTAACAAGGTACTATGACAATTCGTCATCATCGTCATCATTCCTGCATCCACAAAACATTTACATATTGTATCAACATATCATATAGGAAACATATGCATTTCATTTCCATCCTCATATACACATGTTATTATAAGTATTCTTCATAGATAAAACGCATCCATTTTATTACATTACATCAATTACATTGAATAACATTGGATTTATCACATAAATCATTGCATAAAATTCATTTTCATAAACATTTCATAACCATTTCACATTACCACCTATTGCATAATCATACATAATAGGTACATAAACATCGTAGATAATCCATTGCATACATACTTGCATAACATCATAAAGTCATCTCACGCATTACATTCATATTACATTAAACATCATCATACCACTTTATATTAACATTTCATTTCATATCATTAGATCACATCGCATTAAATGCATCATATACATTTAACATGTTTTAGGATAATAATATTTGTTATTCTAAGCATCTTAGAAAACCATCTCATTTGTAACATATCATATAAAACATGACCATTGCATTCACATTGCATTATATTGTCCATTAATCGTCTATTTCATCTCATGAATAGCATCATAATCATTCATTGCATAAATCATTAACATCATTATAAGCATAAATAGGAACATACAAGAATCAATCACATACAAAGCTTACATCCATCCATAATCATTTCATTTTATAAGCATAATTCACATATCATTTCGCATGTACACCATAGATCATTTCCATATTATTTTGCATATTGCATATTGCATATTACATATCATATCATTTTGCATCACATCATATAAATACATTTGCATATCATAGGCCAACATAATATAGATTTGTTAGTCATAATCATTGCATAATGCATATATCATTAGAAATAAATGCATCCATAAAAGCATCATGTAGCACCATAACATCATTGCACAACATATAGAAATAGAATCATCCATACATGCATAAATAAATGATACACATCACATCACATCAAAATCATCATCGGCTCATATATATATCATCAATAATGTAACTATCATAGGACAAAATAATCAAATCATTGTACATGTATGTCAATCAGTACAAAAGGGAGCCCATAAGGCACAAAAAAGAATCATCTTGATCAAGGTCTACCCCTCTTGACCGTGACCCTCTGCTAGTTTGTAGCTGGTCTACTGTGAGTACTCTGGGACTCATGCTACTCTAGGTACAGCCTCATGATAATGCATCCAATAGTACTCGGCCTCTTAGATGACATCCTTGTAAGAATGGACTCACATTGTACTCTGAGAGGAGGCTGCCATGCTTTCCAACTACTGTCTTTGGCCTAGCTCTGTAGCTACCTATAGCTTTGTGGCCTATCTCTGCTGTAGGGCCTAATCCCTCTTGGCCCTAAGCTGATCTCTCTCAGTCCTAGCCTGATCCCTCTCAGTTGTCACGATCTGCACCTGGGCCTACAACTGCACAATCAATGCATCTTGGGGATCCACTTGCCTTGCTGGCTGCACTGCTAACTATGCTCATGGAGGTTGTACCTGAGGCTGATCCTTAGCCCATGGTGGTACACCTGGTAGCACCTGGTCTTGATCCTACATCTATACATTTCGATGAACTGGAGGCCTAGTTGGCTGCTCATGACGTGCACCATCCCTCCATCCTCATCCTCCCCCTATGCCTCTCACTCTCTGCCGAGCGGGGATTGCTCCTGGAATCTTCAAACGTAGGGGAGGCCAGTACTAATCCCTTTATGCTTGTGTCACACCTAGATCTATAGGCCCCTGATCATAGGCCCATGGCTGAGCAACTAACTATCTAAAAGTGTCCACAGCCTCTAAGGCAGGAATGTATTGCCCCCATGAAACCTGTGACATGGTATGGGCGAAGACGGCCACATAATCGTCATCAGGATGATCTTGGGGCTCACCAAACTGATGTTGCACGCGCCTAGGTAGATATCTCTTGATCATCGTATGCTCTCGCCCCTACATGTAGCGGTTCTAGCGGGCAAAGAAAAGTTGATCTACATTATCAACCCATCTGGGTCGACCGAGGTACAAACACCATATAAATACCTGCATCTTGTCCAAGACCCTACTCCAATAGAGGATCTCGTGCTCACCTGTGTGTGTAAAGGACACACCACCTCTGCAGTGCCATACGAGGGGATGATCAACCCCCATGATAACTGTAACAATCTATGGCCGAAGAACAACAATGTGCTCCCACTCCCATATGTGGAGAAGTGTCACGCTCGCTCTGAGTGCTTTGCTATCGAGGTAGACATACTTGTGGAGATCCCTATAAAGAGAGGCTAGAAGGACCATCCCCCAAGCAAAATGAACTGGCTTGTTGTGAACCATACGCTCCCAGTAGAGTCCCCAACCAAGACTGAAGTGTAGACCTCGTCTATCTAGGGCAACAAGACCTGAAATAACAGCCACAACAACCAAGCAGAAGGGAGGTGCTAAGGTCCTATGTCACTTGAGCTCGATCTACCCCTCGCAAATAATGATGTCCTCTGTGGTGAGGACTCTGTGGCAGGCATCCCACCTCTCATGCATATCAAAAATGACCTGTCAACCTTGAATTAGAAATCTCAAAATGCTCTAAACGTCCTCCAAGGTGACGGTGGCCTCGCCAGTGGGAAGGTGAAATGAAGAGGTCTCGGTGTGCCATCTCTCGGCAAGTGCTGATAGCATCCCTAGGTGAGTGTGAACGGGTACTATGTAGGCAATGTACCATAGCCCCATGTCACGAAGTTGATCCTGATCTCTGTCACTCAGGTCCCACAAATAACCAAACATATCTCATGACCTGTGCTCTCAGGAGTAGAGCTCCCTCGCTGCATCCTAGATCAGGAAGGCTCATCATGTTAAAATTTTTGAATTTTTTTCATCGAGCATCCAAGAAACCACTCCAGCATCATGATTCGTGAAGGCGTCGCAATTTGATTTTTAATCAAACTCTGACACTAGGGCACAAAAGGTCGAAAGCACATCGCCGCGGTGCACTTTCCTTCCCAGTGACGCATTTTGAAGAGAAATAGGTCTGCCGCGTTGCAGTTTGTAAATCACCCCACTGGCCACAAGCTCAACATCATAGTTTGGAGTTAGTTATCAAACTCCAAACTGCACCGTTGTGGTGCAATTTGACACCGAGCAACTCAGTTTGATTTCTGAGCGGCTCTATATAGCGCCGCTGCAGAATGACTAACTTTAAATGCATTAAATGAAGGCTAAAAAATAAAAAATTGAAGCTCAAGTAAGGACCACTTACCGGTGCCCCAATGTCGGGTGCCCACTGGTACGTCTGAACTCGATCAAAAATGTGCATCAAAAGTTGTTGTTGCACCATATCATCAGGAGGTCAGAGCTCAAATCTCAAGGTTGCTAATGGATGTGTGTGAAAATGAATTGAAAGTGACTCCTCAGACCCCTTTTAAGCTTGAAAATTATGGTTTTTTTCACCCTAATTGGCTATCCTGCTAGGGTTCTGGACCCTTGAAGCTATTTTTGACCAGTTGAGGCCCGTTTTACATTGTTTTATTGCATTTAGACATGTTTTTGGCCTCCTGGAACCTTTTTGGACCTGTTGGGCACCTTGACCTTTTTTTTCGCAAGATCACCCAAAAATGGAAATTTTCATCCAATATCTCGATGGGGCAATATATTGTCATGTTTTCTCTCTCCAGGCAGCAGTGGAGCAAGATTTTAGAAAGTGATTTTTTTTGGCTTTGATCAAGATCATTACTCTTTGAACCAACACAAGTGCATTGCTTAAAAGAGGGGCAAAATGTACCGATTGACATTATGCAGTTAATCCCGACTACTAACATCATTTCATCCTGAATCATCCCTCGGTCTAACCATTTAATCAAATCCCCCTATCTGATTAAATTTATCAATATTTTGCTTTGAATTAAATAAACCAATTATTTAATTAAGTCACTTCTTTTCGATAATTAAATTAATCATCCTGATCTAATTATCCCTATTTAATTAAATAATTAATTTTATTTGATTAAATCTCTAAAGTTTATCTATTAAATTAAATAAATTAAAACCTTATTTAGTTTAATCTAACATCATCTCTTTTAATTAAATAAATCAAAATCTTTATTTAATTAAAGCTCTTATCATATTCTTCTCATTATTTGATTTAAATAAATCCATAAATTTGAGTCAAATAGGTCACATCATTTAATCCCCTTCATTAAATTAATTAACCTTGATTAATTTAATCTCTTATCATGTCTCATCCTCCACCTTTTACCACTTGCACATGAAAATAGATTTAATTGATTTATTAAATCCCTATTTTCCTCAACAAGGCATCTTTTTGGTATATTCTTCAAGTTTGAATTCAAAAATCCAAGTTGACATGTACATCCAACAAGGCATTAACTCCATCTTACATGTCCTTTTCCTTGATCCAAGTGGCATTTAATGCATTTTCCCTACCCTCTTGTAAGTCATTTCAACAAAATTCAAATTCAAAAATAGGCATTTATTGGCACAATCCTCAAAACTTGCACATCCTCCATCCACTCATGGGTTGACAAGTGGCTTCTTGCCATTGGATGAATGTTAGTCCCAGACTGCTCAATTTTGGACATTCATCGTTCAATCTTATCTATAAATAAGAGGCTTCATTCCTCATTTGATCGTCCAAAAATTATGCAAAGTTACCATGCTCAAATATCTATCAAATTTCATCCATCATCATTGAATCTTAGCTAGGTTATGTAGGTTTTTAGCTTGGAGCCTTCACCATCCTTCATCAAAGTGGATCAATCATCATCAACACATTAAGCTTGTATGATAGGAATTGGGAAAGAGCCAATTTTCACATCAAATTGGCACCAATTCCCCCATGGGATCATGAGTTTGCTAATTTAAATTAGGATTCAATCTATTTTGTTGTTTTCATTGTGTTCTTCATTATTTCTTTTCCTAATTTGAGTTTTGTGAATGGATTTCATGGGGAATCCTTGTTCTTTCTTGCAATTTCTAATCTAATGTTTTTGTTCTCATTGTTTTGCAGGTATTAGGATTGGGTTTCACACAGTAAGATAATAGATTTGGATTGGGGTTGAAGGAAACCCTATGAGTTGAGACTATAAGTGTTTTCCTACACTAAGGGATGTTACAACTTAGAAGATTGCAGTTCTAAGAAAAAGAAAAGAAAGGAGACTTAGAGTATCAAGGTTCCACCAAGGAGAAGGATGGAATAGATTGTAGTTGCAAAAGTAGTAGGAAGGATATATTAAGTAGTAGAGTCTTTAAGGGGAGTGCAATAAAGAATGAATGCAATAAAAGGTGGAATGAGAAGAGGCAAGGAATATGAAGAAACCAATAGTGAAGATGAAGAAGAAGGAGCATATATGGTAGGATAGGAAGGTGAAGATGTAGATGGAGATATGTATGTAGGGGAAAAAATGATTATAAGGGCTATTTATAACATTGCTAAAGGACCAAGGATGGATTTATCAAGCTTCTCAAGAAGTTTAAAATTGGATGAGTTAATTTTCTAGATAATAGAGATGGAGAATTCTTTTGAATATGATGAAGTTGAGGATCCTAAAAGAGTGAAGGTTTCTCAAAAAATATTGAAAGGGAATGCAACACTTTAGCGGAAAAAAGTTCAAGCCAAGAGAAGAAGAAATGGTAGAGAAAATATCACTCGATTGTATCAAAGGTAAGAAAGATAAAATTTAATTTTTACCTAGTGATTATGAACTTGATATTTTCAATAAATTGTAGAATTTAAGGCAAATAGGGTTAAGTGTGAAGGCTTATACAAAGGAGTTTTACAAAAATTCTATAAGATTTAGCCATAATGAATTATATCATGGAAAGGTGGCTAGATATTTTAATGGACCGAGGTTGAATATTCAAGATGAGTTAAGTATGTTAAGGTGGAAAACTATAGAAGAAGCATATCAATATGCTCTAAATGTAGAGGATAAATTGGCAAGAAAGCAAGACAAAATAAAATGAAAAGGTGGATTTAGAAAAGGAAAATGAAAAAAATAGAAAAAATACATACATGGTAAGGAAGATAACCCTTCAAAAATTCAAAAGGAGAGATAAAACAAGACCAATACCATACCCTTTTAGAGATAGAGGTGGGTATGAAAAAGGTAAAGGTAGAGTCTTCCAAGGAACATGTTTCACATGTGGATAGTTGGACTGTAGATTATATGAATTTCCACAATGCATTTCAAAAGGATCAAGGATATTAGTGTTTATAAGTTCACAAGTAGCCAAGGGGGATACTGATTCTATAGGGTCTATTATCCAACCAAATGAACTTGAAAGAGGAGAAACACTTATGATTGAAAGGATATTGTTGAAGCTAGCCAAAAGAGAAGATGAAACTATTCAATGAAATTTTTTGTTTAGGACAATATGTAAGTTGGGTGGAAAATGTTGTAAGGTCATAATAGATAGTAGTAGCACTGATAATTTAGTTTTAGTTGAAATGGTGGATAATTTGAGTTTAAAAAGAATAGCTTGTCCTACCCCATACAAAGTGTCATGGTTACAAAAACTGACACCAAGTTTTTGTTGATCAATAAAGCCTAGTGAAATTTTAAATAGGGACTTATGAATATGAGTTGTGGTGTGATATCATGCTTATAGATGCATGACACTTACTTCTAGGGAGACCATGGAATTATGATAGGAAGGTAATCCATGATGGGAGATAAAACACTTACAATTTGGAGAAATATGGAAGAGATAAAACTATTACATCATTTGTAACTAAGGAAGAGGAGGTGGAAAGTGATCAAAGAACATTGGTAGTGACAATAAAGAATATTTTGAAGGATATTAAGAGAAAAAAACTATTTTTGTAGTGGTTCCCAAGGAGCCATATGAAGATGTAGTGACTAACAATAGATATATGCATTTAGAAGTAAAGGTGTTGCTTGAATAATTTGATGAAGATGTGCCCAATGAATTACCATAAGGACTACCATGGTCTATGAGGAGAATTTTCCATCATATTGATTTGATCCTAGAGGAAAGTTTACCCAACAAGGTTGCTTATAAATTGACACTACAAAAAATGATGAGGTGAATAAGAATGTGCAACAACTATTGGAAAGATGACTAATTAGATAAATCCTTAGCCAATGTGCAATACCAGATATGTTATAAGCACCAAAAAGTGATAGTGAATGGAGGATATGCATGGAATGAAGATCCATCAAAAAATAAAAATTAGGTATCATTCTCCTTTACCAAGAATGGATGATCTCATGTATTGATTGGGGGAGGCTAAGTATTTTATAAAAAGTGATTTAAAAAGTTGGTATCACCAAATCGGTATAAGAGGATGATTAGTGTAATACTTCTATTAAAATACCAAGGAGAGGTTATATGAGTGCTTGGAAATGCCCTTTAGATTAACAAATTCACCCAACATGTTACCATTTCAAGGAAACTTTGCGATTGTTTACCTTGATGACATTCTAATTTTTAGTACTAACGAGGAACATTTATTAGATATTAGACAAGTCTTACAAAGGCTCAAGGAGGAGAAGATATTGGTGAATTTTTAAAATTGTATTTTTATGAAGGAGAAATTAGTTTATTTGGGATACATTATCTTACCAAAAGGTCTACAGATGGATCCAGAAAAGGTGCATGCTATAATTGAATGACCAACACCTAGGAGCATGCATGAGGTTCAAATTTTCCATGGTTTAGCTAGCTTCTATCATAGATTTATTTGGAATTTAGTGGCATATGTGTAGCCATAACTAAAACCATAAGGGGAGACAAGAGAGAGTTTAAGTTGACAACAACAAATAAAAGTTTTGAGACATTAGCATTGTTATATTTTGTACGTCTTTCAAGTGGATTGTGATACTAGTGGGAAAACGATAGGATCATTTCTTAGCTAAGAGGTCAGACCTATTGCATATTTATGAAAATTTTAATGAAGCTAAGAAGAGTTAGTTCTTTTATAATAAATAATTCTATGTCATAGTGCAAGATTTAAAGAATTGGCATCATTATTTGCTTCTAAAGGATTGTATTATTTACATAGATCATCATGCTTGGAAATTTATTAATAGCCAAACTAAGCTTAACCAGTGGCACTTGAACATGAAATGGGTAGAATTATTACAAGGGTATACTTTTTTCTCAAGCATAGAAGTGAAATTTCAAACAAAGTAGCAAATGCATTAAGTAGGAGAGAAATACTATTGACTAAAATTTGAGCTAAAGTAGTTGGGTTTGATGCTATGAAAGAGTTATCTAAAGATGATTTGGAATTTAAGGATGCATAGAAAATATGTATGGATCCTCCTAGTGTGGATAGGATACCATGCATGGATTAATTTATAAAATATGGACTGTTATTCAAAGGAAAAAAACTATGCATACCTCATGGATCAATGAGGCATAATTTAATAAGAGAAAAAAATTGTGGTGACCTAGCTAGACATTTTGGAGCTTATAAAACTATGGAACAACTTAGTGAAATATATTTTTTCCAAGGATGAAGGAAAAATTAGAAAATTTGAGCAAGGATGTCAATTTTTTCAATATTCAAAGGGGTAGTCAAAATAAAAGACTTTACTAGTCATTACCCATACCAAAAAAACTGTGTGATGATGCAAGGATAGATTTTGTTCTCAGAATAACAAGAACATAATGAGGTAAGGATTCTATTTTTTTGTTGTTGATAGATTTTAAAAAATGACTCACTTTATAGCATGCAAGAAGACAAATGATTCCACACATGTAGAAAATTTATTCTTCATGGAGATTGTTAGATTACATGGATTGCCAAAAGCTATAGTTACAGATCATGGCACTAGGTTTGTAGGAAAATTTAGAAAAATTAGGTGGGTATGTGCAGGATCATGATGGGCCAAAAAGTGGCGATATGATGGGTATGTGTAGGGTATGTGGTTAAGGAATTTTTTTTACCCAAAATTGATGAAACAAAAAGGGTTTTTAAAGGATATTCTCAGCTTTCCACAATATAAATTATGTTTTACTTTGAATTTAATAAATAATTATTATTCATTTTCTATTTGAATTATAACTAAAGTTCTGATTAATAGGCCGATTGAAGAACAACTATAGCTTTCAAATGGTATCACATTTTATGAATCTAAAACATGTGTCGCATTGTATGCTTCACATACTATAGGATTAAAAATTAAAAAAATGAATTAGATGATGTTTTGACCAAGTTAAGGTGGTCAGACATTAGAGTTTTTATATTTTTTAAAAGTTGTAATAAAAAATTCATAATTAATTATTTAATTGAAATTTAAAAAAAAAAAATATGCATCACATCGGGACATGAGTCCTCTACTTATATCTAAAATGTTATAGAAAAATATTATCATTTTATTGTGGTTAGGGTGGTTAGACAGACAATTACTTATTTTTCCCTGAATTTGAAGTACTACTACATTGAAATTTCAATTTTTCACCAAATAGATTTTTAAAAAATAATAATAAAACTAGTAGTTTAGAAACTACATTCAACTTGCTACAGATTCTATTCTTACATATTTTTGAAATAATATAGATAACTTATTAAATTTTTACGTCAAGTTTCCTAACTCTAATTTTTATGAATTTTTCGCCACTTAAGGGCCTATTTTTTCCATGATGATCCTGCACATACCTAGGTACTAATTTGAATTTTTTATCTACATAACATTCCAAAATGGATGGGAAAACTCAATTTATTAATCAAAGCTTGGGAAATTCACTAAGATGTTTAGTTGGTGATAAAACTAAGCAGTGGGAGTGGATACTTAAGATAAATTTATGTATAATAACTTAGTCAACAAATTTTTTGGTGAGATTTCATTTTAAATTATTTATGGATATAGCCTTAGGGGGTTTTTAGAATGAAGAGATATTTTAAATATAGAGGGATATAAGAGAAGTTTTTAAGGAGAGTAATTTGTCAAAAACATGCAATAATTGCACTAGCAAGTAAGAGGAAAACTCAGTTGGAGAAGCCAAAAGTATAAAGAAAAAATTGATTTGAAGAGGAGAGAAAATAATTTTTAAGTGGAAGATATGGTAATAGCACATATACAAAAGGAAAGATTTCCTATCCATACTTATAACAAGCTTAAGTGGAAGAAGATTGGACTGTGCAATATTATCACGAAAATTTCACCAAATTATTATAAATTAGAGCTACCTACATGTTTGAAAATATCTTTGTGACTGATGGTGTAGTATACATTAACTACACTTGATCCATAAGGATTTAAAGTGTATTTAAGAAACTATGCATCTGTCCCAATAAGATCATTCAATTTAAACAAAGATGAACAAGCCATTAAAACTAACAATTTAAAATATGAAAACTAAATAAACATCTACTCTAAGACATTGAAACTTATCCTATTTGGGGAGTGGTGTCACGTTGATGTGGAATGGTCACCCTATCCCAATCCCTTAGATAATGATCTTTTTTCAATAAGTTTTATTGAAGGAAACTAATGAAACGAATGATAGATGTGTTGTAAAATATGATTAAAGCTAGATCAATATGATAAAAGCTAAGATGATCGATGTGAGTGTATGCAATCTATTCTAAATGTATGCAAGATTCACAAGATTAGAACCCTAGTTTCAAAATATTTTAAATGGATGCACCTAAGTTGCCATGGAATCTGTTAATTGGTGCTTTAAGCTATTATGCATGTAAATTAATCTAAAATTCCTTTAAACCATAAAACATGGATGCAAGATGAGAGTGATTTTAACAACATAAGTTTTATATTAAAAGGTGGATCCCTATTCAATAGATGCAAGATTTATTTATAGAATAGGAAAAATGAAACTGATGGTCAAGATTGAAAGAATCAATTAATGGTCAGGATGGATGGAAAATGGAGGCATGGATCATGGATTTCCATCAAGGGTTAAGAATTCAAGTTGATATTTAATCAAGGGCTCACAATCATCCAAACAAACACACTTTCAAAACTTGCACAAGAAGTTTGTTGAAAGTTTGTTACAAGGAAGAATATTCCTTTTTTTCAAATTAGTGAAGAGAGAAAGAATATCCCATGGGAATATTCCCTTTTGGAGGAAAATTAGCATTTAGTTAATTAAAACCAAATTTTAATGTGCAAAGGGGAAGGAATATTCCATGAGAATATTCCCTTTTTGGAGAAATGTGCAAAGGAGGAAAATTTTCAAGGAATATTCCCTTGAAAGTGGGATAATTATATTTAATTAGTAATTTGATAATTAATACAAAGTTTTAATTATGAAAATTAGGGGAATTTAGGATATTCATTGAATAAATGATTTAATTGCAATATGATATTTAATTAAATAAGAGGAATTAGGGATTATATTAAATAATTTGATTTATCCAATTTAATAGGATGAAAGGTTAGTGCAAGAGAGGTTGAATTAACCTAATTAGGTCAATTAGATTAATAGATGAAAATGATGCAATTAATTAAATAGCTAGGCTAATTTAATCAATTAAGTGAAAAGAGGATGGATTTTAGGATGAAGCAGTGTTAGTATATCAAATTCGGGTGCATGATATCATTCAGGATATTTTTAAGTGTCTACATTTTAGCCCTCTTTGAAGTGTGGTATAGATATTACATTAGACTAACACTTTTTGGATTAAACTTGCTGCCCAGATCATTTTTTTTTTGGATGCCCCACTATTTCCCTAGTGGAAGGAATGGCTAGTTCCCTGCCCCCTCAAGAAATCAGGTGGAAATTTTGAATTGTGGGTTGATTTCTTGACAAAGGTAAAATATAGGTTCAGGTGTCAAAATACGCCCTAGATGCCAAAAATGGCCTCAAAAATGCAAAAAACAAAGGCTCAAAATAGGTTGTGACAGTCGGAAATAGGTAAAATATAGGTAAAAACCTAGCTTTTGGTCTAAATTAGGGCAAAAAACCCTAATTTTTTTGTCTTAAAATAGGTGATGAAGGATCACTTTCAAGTCATTTGTGCATTCACACTTGAGAGATTTGCTAAATTTTTAGCTCTGATCTCTTGATAAAATGGCACAATGAGTGCTCCCACGACATATTTTAGACTAGGTTTGAGAGTACCAAAGGCCTTTAGACACAGGACCAGTGGTACGTGATTTGAAACTTTCCTTGCATTTTGACTTTTTTGGTGCATTTATTAGAATTCAAAATTTGGTCTAGGGCAGTGTCCTTGTATTGCAATGATATTTAGAGTTTTAGCCACAATTTTCACATTTTAGTGATGCCATTGTGAATGGTGATGTACTTTGTGATTTAAAAATAGGGTTTTCACTTTTCAATTTGTGAAACGGGTGTAAATAGCGACACATCCACTTGATTTGCAATTTAGGATTAGGGTTTGTGGATTTCAAATGGTGACACCCCTATAAATAACAATGCTAGTTGTGATTTAAATTTTGGATGCATATGGCGTCACTGTTTGGAATTTGAATTATGGTGACACCTTTGTAAATAGCGATTCCTTTTGTCATTTTGGGGATCAAAAACTCCAAACTTAGGCAATTTTAGCAAATTTTGATGTGTGCTTCATGGGTGCAGGAAGTTATCCAACCTTTGATGTCCCATGAGCACCAGCTTACTATAATTTCCTTATTGGATGATTTATCTAAGCTTCAATAGGAGCACCTCAGAGAGATTGGATTTTAGTACATCACATATATGTCCATTATGAGGACCCATCTAGTGATGATGATAACATTATGCGAGCGGTGACATAGTGAGACCTCATTGTTTCACTTATCCACCGGCAAGGCAATAGTCACATTAGAGGATGTATTGCAGATATTGTGATTTTCGATACATGGTGAGCATGTGATCTATGATACTAATGTGGGATATGATGCCTACCATGAGATTCTTAGCCAAGACACTATTGTCTTAGCCAACTCACAGATTGACCTTGAGATGTACATAGGACGCTCGTCAACCTTCAGATTGATAGTTGGTGCAGCGATTTCAGGGTTGGTTTCACCAGATCGATGGATTAAAGGGTTCAATCTCAGATGGGGGTTGGCATGGCACTAGATGATTTTCAGGTGGACTCAGTATGCATGGGGGCTAGTGATGTTGGCATCTCCTTATCATGGTATGCATTAGTTTATGTACTATGATGGGAGAGTGATTGGTGTAGGACTCACACTCTTGCACATATGGGCATGGGAGCACATTATCGTGCTCCAATTGATCATCTATATGGCCAATGTGGAGCCAAATGATCCAGTTATTTGGACGTATAGAGGGGCCATCACACTACAACATACAAGCCAAATCGGTATCCCCTACTAGAGGAGAGTGATTGATGATATGACAATGTTTCGATAGAAATCATGACTATAGATGCCACCTTGGTATGATGATGTACACCAACTCTTCTTTGCTCACCAAACCTATTATATACAAGGTCAAGAGCATTTTATGTGTTAGTATGTAATAGGTATGGCAAGCAAAGAAGAGCTACTGCACATTGTCATACCAAGGTGGCATCTGTAGCCACGAGGGAGGCTGAGAGGGAGGTGAGTAGGTAGAGGACAATGCCAACAATAGGATGGGTAGGGAAAAGGGCAAGGAAAAGGATAGGATGGGTAGGGTAGAGGACAAGGCAGAGGACAGGATGGCCAAGATGGCCAACACTATGATGGATAGGTCCCCTATGCATCTCCACCACCTCCTCCACTACACTAGCAACCACTTGTACAACCACCATGAGCTCAACAACCACTGTCAAGGCTAGATCCTTGAGATGTATAGATACAAAAATTGCAACAACAACTATAGGAAGTGGTAGCTAAGTGATATGAGGCTCAGTAGTAGGTTCTATCACTTATAACTAAGAGAGATCATGAGTGCAAGCTTATGAAAACCTCTAATGTATAGTTGGTACAAGAGGTTGGGTGATGACAATAGTTAGAGGTTGTCTCCCAACAATAGTCCCAATAGGCACAGGGGTTAGCTCAACAAACAATGTTGGTACAATTGTATGGGTCAGTGAGGGAGGAGGTGGCATACTGGCAGACTTTTTACCATAGAGACATCCCTCCACGTTGTCGAAAAATTGATTTTGAGCACTCGAGTTAGGTGTAGCTGAGTGCATCTACCTCAGTCAGGAAACCAAATTAGCCTGAAGTTGGTGATAGGGCCAATGAGGGATAAACCTCTTTTGATTTTGCAAACACCTTTTTGTTGTATATCCTAATTATTTATACAAACATACATTCATAGGATTATTTTTTATAGCCTCATGTATATTGTGCATTTTGATGATATTCATATACATTGATTCAGATATTGTATCATGATAGTCATTTTTTGATATATATATGAGATGATTCAAATCCATGATTTGATGCACTTTTTTTCATACTTTATGAATGTATGGATGCATATGATATGATGTGATGTTATGTTTATGCATTATGATTGTGTATGGATGTGATGTTTTTATTTTTTGTGTATATTTCTCATGTGTTTTATGATGTCATGATGTATGTATGGATATGGATGTGATGAATGATAATGCAATGTTCATGCTTTATTATATGATAATGCAATGCATGCTTATGCCTAGGATAGGTGTATGATATGTGATATGGATTAAGATCCTTAGAATAACAAATCTATGTTATCCGAAACAACTTAAATGATAATGATGATGCAATGGATCATGTTTCCCATTATTATGATGATATGTTGTGACTATGTTAGATGTATGCATCCTAATGATTTTGTGGATATAGGATGAATGTATGATTATGTTTTTGTTGAATGTCATGAAACCAGGTTAGCCTGGAAAGAAGATAGAAGAAAAAGATGAATGATTTGACCATTGATTTTGAGATTGATTCAAAATATTCCAACAAGTCCATGATCCACCGAGACTTTAATATTAGATATGGTGATGAGAGTAATGATTTGCTTGTATATTGGGATTGAGATTTTGTCATTCCTTATGTTTGATATAACACATAGACACGATGCATCATGGTATTGATAACTAGGATGACATTGTATCTAGTGACATAGACTTTGACTCTGTAAACAAATAGGATAGTTTTTGTTCACACCTTGACATATAGAAACCTTGTTGGAATGTAGTTTATAAGTTTAGAATATATCGGACCAAAGCATATGGAATAGTCAACAATCTACTCTGAACAACCTCCCTACACACAACTAAGAAAGTATGCACCAAGATTATCTTACAAGAATACCCACAAGCACATAAAAAAAAGATAATGATCAACGCCCCATTCCTTTCTCTCTAAATCATTTAGACATCATCGATAGGTCCTCAAAATGGTTCAATAAGATAAACCATAATAAAAGATCAAAGAAAAAATGTCAGCTTTATTTATATCTCTTGCCAGTCTAATTTTAGCTAAGGTGATTTTTGATTTTAATGTCCATTGTCAAAAGGATACATCCTAGGACATGTTATCAGATGGTTTGATTAGGACTAGGTTTATAATAGGTCATTGATACAAACTCCTATGATCTAGACTTTAGATTTTGTCACTTAGATTCACACTTTATGACTTGTGATACTTGCTTTCTATTTGTTTTGCCAAAGGTTGAAGATGATGATTGATTTATTATGGATGAAGGTTTATTGTGGGTGAAAGCGAAATGGGATGGGTGGTTTTGGATTTTTGGAATATTTCAATTTTTTTGATAATTTGAAAAAAATTTGAGGTTGTTTTTGGTTTTTTTGAAAGTTTATGTGAATGTGTTGGTTTTCGAATATTTGAGGCTTTTAGGGTTTTCAATTTTCCCAATGGTTTTGGGTTTCAATTTTTCAAAATTTTAGGGGTTTTTTGAGATTTCAACCAAGAACCTAAGTTAAAAGACTATCCTAGGGGCCTTGGGGGGTGATCAAAGATTAGCCTTTCCTACATTATATATGCAGAGACCACGTAGTTTGATTGACTTGACTTATTGTTAATGAAATATGGACACTTGATGAAATGTCAGTTTATTATGATGGACTCCTAAAGGACTGACCTAGGGTGTCTCAGGGGCTTGTTAAATATGATCCTTTCCTACATTCAAGCTTAGAGACAACGTAGTTTGACATGGTACTCTTTTTGAATTTTTGATGTTTTGACCCTTTTAGGGATTTTGATGTGATTTGGATGTTTTAGATTTTGACTTTACAATTTTTTAAATGTTTTTAGATTTTAGCTATACAAGATTTTGATGTTTTTGGATTTTTTGGATTTTGCAAGTGTTATTGGATTTTGATGAGATTTTATGAATGTTTTTGGATTTTTGATGAGATTTCCAATAACCGTAAGATATACAAGAACCTGATTTGATTCATAATGAATTTCCCCCAGTTTTATGCCATAGACTACCTCGATATAGGCAAGACAAGTTGACCTTAGGAAAATGCCAAGTAGTACTAAAGGGGAATATGATACTTCATGATATCAAGCTATAATACAGATGCAGATGAGTGATGGAATAAATAGGATGAATGATGTGATGGATGGATGTGATGGAAATAATGGTGGGATAAAGAGCCAAAGACGGATGGAGGTGCTTTATTTACACAAGGCACCTATTTACCAAGTTTTCACCAAGTTACTTTCCCAAAGGGCCACCAAAGTGGTTTTCTCTAGAGGATGATTGTTTTTCTTTACTTTTCCAATCATTTTTCTTATTTTTTTGGGATTTTTGACCAATTTTTTTTTTTTGTATTTTTAGATTTACACCCTTCAAGCCTAGGTATAAAATTTTTAAGATGTAGACTATTGGTTGGTTCCTACAAGGGTTCTTCTTCAGGTGTTGATAATTGATATGCTCCTAATCCATGGCTTGTTGTGATGACAAACGGACCTAAGCAGTTAGGCTCAAACTTTCCTTTACCTTCTTGATCTTGAAGATTCTTCTAATTCTTCTTGAGAACAAGATCCCCTACTTGGAAAGACCGACTCTTGATCTTCTTGTTATAGCTTTGTTTTAGTTGGTTTTGGTATAATTGCAAGTGATTAAGGGCATTAATATGAATCTCATCTAGGAATTCTAGCTCATTTAGTTGAGATACTTTGTACTCTTCATCAATGACTAGGTTATATAGTGAGACTTGTAGTGAAGGAAGATCAAACTCAATAGGCAGGATGGCTTCTGTTCCATAGACCAAGGAGAACGGGGTTGCACCTATGGGTGTGTGGATACTAGTTTGATAGGCCTAGAGGGTGGGATTTAACTGTAGATACAAGTCATGGCCAACTTCATTGACAATTTTCTTTAGGATTTTTAGAATGGTCATTTTTGTAGCCTCAACTTGACCATTTCCCTAGGGGTAGTAAGGGGTAGAGAATCAATGTTGTATGTTAAATTTTTTACATAGCTCTTTCACATTCGAATTCTTGAAGGATGTTTCATTGTCTGAGATAAGAGCTTGTAGAACACCATAACAATAGATAAGGTAATTCAAGATAAATTTGGTAATTTTCTTCCTCATTATTTAGGTCATAGGAATGGCTTCCACCCATTTGGTGAAGTACTCAGTGGCCATGATGATGAACTTATTGTCATTGGATGAGGTTGGAATAATATTTCCTATGAGGTCAAGCCTCCACTATGAGAAAGGCCAAGGTGTGACCATTGGTTGTAACTCCTAAGCTAGAGCATGAATATGATCTCCATGATTTTGACATTGGACACACTTTTGCATGTACTAATGGGCTTCTCTTTCCATGGTTGGCCAGTAATACCTCATCCTTAACAATTTCTTAGCTAAACTCATACAACTAGAATGGGAACCGCATATGCCTTTGTGATTTTTTTTTAAATAAGTCAAGGCTTCCTCTTGGTTAAGACATCATAGTAATGTCTCCTCAATTCTTTGGCAGTATAAGGTATCACCTAGGATCATGAATCGAGATGCCTTTTTAACAAAGGTCTTCCTAAGGTTGGAGGTGATATCGAATGGGAGGGTTCCTCTGTTAAGGTAGGTGAATATATCATGATACCATAGGGAACCAGGACCAATGATTAGACACACAAATTCAAATTTTAGGATTTTGAAATATAGAATAAGTAGTTGTTCTACCAAGAATTCACATTGAAGGATGTTGTGTGGAATATCTAAAAATGATCTTATTGTCACCATGGTGTCTGCTGCCCAATTTTTCATGCAAGGAATCCACTCAAAAGTTATATCTATGAAGAATTCCTTGAGAATTTCTACCATATTCTTATAAGGAGTGAGTTTATCATCCTTAGTTTGGTAGTCATCATAGACTTGGTTGATAACTAGTTGTGAGTCTCCATATACTTTCATCTCTTGTATCTACCATTAAACTCATATCATTAGACTTGTTATTAGGGATTCATACTCTACATTTTTGTTAGTACATGGAAATGACAGTCGGTATGACTTTGGGATGCAATCACCTTGAGGGATGATAAAAAGAATACACGCCCCTAATCCATGTTGGGAAAATGATCCATCAAAGTACATTTTCCACTGATCTGTTGTATTGAAAAGGAACATTGATTCATCAGGAAATTCAAATATCAAAGGGTTCTCTATTGAGATAGGTGTTTCTTCCAGTTGTTATGTAATTAATTATCCTTTGATTTCCTTATTCTCCACATATTCTATGTCAAATTCAATTAAGATCATTACCCATTTGTCCATTCACCCAATAAGAGTTGCTTTGGATCACATGTATTTAAATGGATTGATCTTTGTAATAAACTTGATTTGATGTGACAACATATAATGTCTCAACTTTTGTGAAGAAAAAACCACAACTAAGCATGCTTTCTCAATGGATGAGTAATTCATTTCATAGCCTACCAATGTCCTGTTGATGTAATATATAGCTCTTTCTTTTTTGTTTTCATCATGTTGAGCTAGGAGAGCACCTAGTGCTGCTAATGTTGCTGAGATATACAAAATTAATGGTTTATTTGGTATTGGTGGCATAAGCACTAGAGGTATTAATAGATAGTCCTTGATCTATTGGAAGGGTTTGCCACACTTCTCATCCCACATGCACATTATTCCCTTATGGAGAAGATGTGAGAAAGGATGGATCTTGTCTTATAGTTGCACTATGAATCTTCGTATGGACTGTAATCTTCTTTGTAACCCTCTTAAATTTGTTTCAATGTTTGTGGTGGTTTCATGTCTAGGATGGATTTCACTTTTTTTGGATCAATTTCTATCCCCCTTTGTGACATGATGTATCCAAGAAGTTTCCCTCATGTAACCCCAAAGATGAACTTTTTTGGGCTTAGTCATACCTTATATTCTTCAAGCCTATCAAAGATGGGTACCAATACCTCTATGTGCTCACTCCTTTTCTTTGATTTGGCCAAAATATCATCCACATAGTCTTTGACTATTTTTTGGATCATGTCATGAAAGATGAGGGTCATTTCTCTTTGATAGGTTGCTCCTACGTTCTTCAACCCAAATGGCATCATGTTCTAGCAATATATTCCCCATGGAAAAGTGAATGCAACTTTGTGTTGATCCTCCTTAGTGATCATGATTTGATTATATCCTAAAAAATTGTCCATGAGTGATAGCATTTCATGTCCAATTGTTAAATCCATGATGATGTCGATGTTTGGAAGAGGGAAATCATATTTTAGCTATGCCTTTGTTCAAGTCTTTGAAAATTGTGCATATTCTAATGCCCCTAGTGGGTTTAGAGACCGGTACTAGGTTGCAAACCCACTTAGGATAATCAATCAGTCGGATAAATTCGATGTCAAGAAGCTTTTGTAACTCAAGTTTTACCAAGAGTGTTATCTGAGGGTGCATTTTTTTTAATTTTTGCTTGACTGGTTTGGCTTCAAGATAGACTAGTAGATGATGTACAACTACTTCTAGATCGAGCCCTGACATAATTTTGTATGACCATGCAAAGTTGGTTCTTCACTCTTTCATGAACACTTCTAGGTTCTTCTATTCTTCATCCAACAAGGATTTGGCATAGAAGATTATCATTGGTGCCTCTTCTGGTCCTACATTCACTGGGGTGGCCTTTTTTTCTAACACCGTTGACTTTTTCTAGATGCATTTTACTTAGGGGTAGATTGAATCCCTCATTCTTGGGAGTCTCAGAGAGGTTTTCACACTCAGATGCATCCTTTCTTTTTACTATTTTAGGATCACAAAGTGCCTCAATGTGCTTTTCACTCAAATATTTGTATGTTATTTTCATATCATCAATTTTGCAACTAAAGGATTCAATTGTCTCCTCGTAGTATGCCCTTGTGTCTAACTCTATATCAAAACCAGCTTTGTGATCTTCCCATGGTAAGTTATCATGGAGTCCCATGAATTCTAAGATTGCTTCATTGTTTTCGAAGAAATATAGAATTGGTGGTCCTTGTTGATCTTAGTCAATGAGTTGTGGGTAGAATAGGCTTATTTCAGTGGTTTGGTCATTTGAGGTGAAAGATGTTGTGGATATCATGAAGATAGAGTTATTCTCAAATAGGTTAGAAAAATCAAGGGGAAAATAATCTAGGGTAGTATCACACAATTTTGGTAACCAAGAGGAAGCCTCAACCCATTTAGTGGAAGTATCTTTGCCAAGAAGGGTAAGCTTGCTAGTATTACATCCTAGGCTGAGATTCTTTGGATGTTTCTCAGGAATTATGGGTTCTAGTAAACCATTTTCATTTTTTCCTAGTTTCTAGTTCTTGTTGTACCCCCATCCCTTCATTAGTTGCAATCCTTTGTTGTTATCTTCCATCAAAAGAATGGGGAATGGTCTGTGATCTTGATAGAGTAGTTTAGAAACATCCTCCTCATTGACACCTTCTTTGTTCAAATCCCCCCACTTATTGAAGGTAGTAGCTGCAATCTTTACTATTACATCCAATCTATTGATAGGTGTGGGTTTCCCATGAGATTTGGGAAAAGAGGTAGCTTTCCCAACACAAAAGTGTCCTTCTGTAGTTTATAATTTTTACAACCATCATCCTGGATCACTTCTTTGATGTTAGGAATATATTGCACAATGTGTGTTTTTGTTTCTGAGGTGGATGCAAGGGATGATGGCTCAACAAATGAGGAGGAGGGTGTAGGCCCTTCATCATTTTTAGGGATTTGGGGTATTTTGTAAAACTTGGACTTAAGGTTCTTGCAGTAGTAAAAAGGCTTAGGATCTCCATGGATGGTAACTTCTCTATCCTAAAAAGGAAACTTTTCACATTGGTGATAGGCTGAAGCTACAAATTTTAGGGAATGAATCCATGGTTGACCAAGCAAGGTGTTGTAGGGAAGATCAAGGTCTAACACTTGGCATGTAGTCTCTACAATGATGGGTCCTATTTGGATGGGTAGTGTGATAATACCTTGTGATGCTCACTCTTGATCATCATATGCTTGAATATTGGTACTCTTTGCTTTCTCAATAGAATCCTCTAAATAAACCAAGTTCTTGATCAGCTGAAGGAGGGAAATGTTCAGACTAGCACCTCCATGTACTAAGACCCTTTTAACCATGTTCTTATGAACAATGACCTCAAGGTGTAAATCATGGTTATGATATGGTTGTGATGGTAGGTCTTGTTCCAAGAAGGTGAGAAGATGAAGGATGGTGATATGCCCTACCATAGCTTGAAATTGTACAATATCCATATCCTCAGGGATGGATGATGCATATAAAGCCTTCTCTAAGATTTCCCTATGTGTGGGAAATAACCTTAATAGTTTCAAGATAGATATATATGTGGGGGTCTTCTTAAGTTGATCTAGGAGGCTCTATTTTCTATGGTTTGATGTTGGAAAAGTAGGGTGTGCCCTAGGTTGAGATGGAGCTCCATGGATGGTGACATTTCCATGTCGTGTGGTGACTCCACATTTTTCACTAGGCCCTTTGATGGTGATGACGGTGATGACACTATCATAGGAAGTGACTACATTCAAATAGACATGTTGAACATTTGTGTAATCCTTACCATTTCCATTGTTGTTTCCTTTGCTATGATCTGGCATAGGGTTCTTGTATATCTTGGGATACTGGTTGCCCGATGGTACCTCAATAGATATATCTCCATTTTTAATAAGATCTTGGATAACATTCTTGAGCTTCATACAATTTGATGTTTTGTGTCATTTGATTTTGTGAAAGTCACAAAGATCTTTTTCATTGTACTAGGGTGGTGTGTCTTGTGGTTCCTGGTAGTTTTCAAAATTGGGAAGCGTTATCAAGTTTGACTCTACCAATTTCTTCATGACGGTTTTAATATGTTCCAACAACTATGTGTATTTAAGTTTTAGATAGTTGTTCTTGTTGGGAGTTCCTCTTTGTTGAGTTTCCATGTTATTGATTTGATTATTTTGAGGTGTTGTGGTTTGTTGTACAATTGGTTGAGTGTTAGCTACTTGATTGGAGTTTGGACTAGGAGCACTTAGGACCACCTTAGAATCCACCATGCCATTATTTATCATGTTCTTTTTCTTAGCCCAAACACAAGGCTTATTGTTTGAACTAGTTGATGGGAAGTTGTCTTTATATGCTTGGGTAATTTCCTGTGAGATTAAAGTTCTCTCGATAAAGGGATCTACGGAAAAGCTCATCATAGGTGGTAATGCATTGCATTTTCAAGTGGAAAGATAGATCAAGATTGACATTCGTTATGATGATCCCTACTTTTTGTTCATCAGGAATGGGCCACTTGCTCTTACCAGCCCTTTTCCTCCATCATTGTAAGAAATTGGAAAAATATTCTCCTTTTTTTTGCTTAAGAGTATATAACTCTTCTAAGCTTATGTCCATGTCAAGATTAAAGGATAAGTGATCTATGAATCTATCAATTATTTCTTAGAGTGTTTTGATATCTAGAGGCAATTGAGAAAACCAGTTGATGGTTGGTCCTGTCAAGCTTCATGGAAAGAAGTGCATCAAATAGGAATCATTGTAGGTGACCTCCATACACATGACGTTAAACTCTTTGACATGTCCACAAGACTTTCTCTCCCTTTGTATTTATCAAATTTGGGGACCTCAAAATTAGGAGGGAAAGGTATCATTGTGATGTTTCAATCAAATGGATATGGGCATAGGTTTTTTTATGTATGGGGCTTCTTCATTTTCCCTTCTGGATATCCTAAATTTCTTGTGTTAATGATTTAATTTGTGAAGCTACATCATCTTGTGGGTTTCATGGAGGAACATATGTTGTGGGATGGTGGATGGATTATACATAGAATTTTGATATGATGGTGAATTCTATGTTGTGTACGGTGGTGTGAGATATTGTGAAGGAGATTGTGGTGGAGGCATATATGTTCCTAACATTTATGGGTTGATGATGTTTTGTTGAGGGTTGTATTATAAACCTTGTTGTTGTTGTTGGGCATACTATTGGGCTAGTAAGGCTTGTTATTGTTGTTGTGCTGCTAGGGATGCTTGTTGAATTTGGTGTTGTTGTTGGACTACTAAGGTTTCCTATTGTTGTTGTGCTTCTTTTTCTTGCTATGTTACTAAGGCTACTTTTTGGGGTAGCATTTTTTGTTGTGTTGTTAAGGCTACTTGCTATGCTGCTAAGACTACTTGTTGTTGTTGTTGTTGTTGTTGTTGGATGACTTGTTGATAAGCCTATTGTAAAGCTAAGGCATGTGCTTGCAATGTAGGATTAGTTCATTGTTGGTAAATGTGAGATGGATTTTGGATGTTCATGGGTTGTTGATTGATTTGAGATGGTTGTGAGTTGTTGACGAGAGGTTGGGTGTTCCCTTGGTTTAAATTTCCTTGTAAGATGGTGGATTGGGATAGAGGAATGTTAGTTTGACATCCCATTTGATTTTTCATGATGAGAGAGACCAAGGGAAAAGAAGATGATGGTTCCATTAGGTATTACAATAGTAATGACACATTAGGACCTTGAGTCCATTGATTGAAAGGGTTCTCTTGACCAATGTTTTGGGGATTTCCTTATATTTGGGATGTGGCCAAGGAATTACCTTGGTTGATGGGGTTCATGACCAAGGGGTTTCTTGATTTGGATTGGTGATGGATGAAATGTGTTTTGGGAAACCAATAGGATGGATGGACTCATTGGTGGATTTGATAAAGATGCCCCTTGTTGCGTTAAGGGATGATTTTGTGTAAGAGTATTAATTTTTCCTTTTGGGTCTATTTGCGACACTTGGTCCACACTTCCTTGCATGAAATTGGGCACACTTGTGGTACTCATGGGGATGAATGAATATTGCTACCCTCGATATGTTGAGATTGTCGTGGATTCATGAAGTGTAAGTGGTTTATGTTGATGTAGGGGATGTTTAGGAATGAAAGAAGCACAAAATGTTGGTGTCCAAGTAGTTTTTTGAGAAGGATTGGTGTTTAGGGTACCCACAAGTGTGTTGCTTTCTAATGGAAGAGTGTGGCCAAAGTCCTTAGCAAGACTAGCTGCAAGACTAAGAGTTGTTGTGTGACTTAACCCTAGTGATGGAGTTGTTTGAATGGTGGATGAAATCAAGCCTTGTGTCAAGGATTGTGTAACAAAAGATGGGGAAATTGGAGCTATGTTTTCTAAGGCTTGATGTTCTTGTTCGTAATCCATGATTTCTTCCTTAGTAAGTCCAAATGGGTTTTTTGTAACATCTTCTATCTCATATGGTCTTGATGGAGTTGGGGGTTGTTATGATGGGGTACCATGATATTTTGGATCAAATTCTTGAGGATTGGGATCACTTGAGGTGAAACTAACTTTATTTTTTTCCATGATTCTCTTGTGTTCTGATCTTGTCTTTACCATCAATTATGGGTCACCTATGGGAGTGTTATGTTGAGATTTATAATGTTTAAACTCTCTAGTTGACTCAAATCTTGGTAAAAGGGATTCTCTAAGTCATTTTGGAGCAATGGTGATAATGGGAGATGAAGAAGGTGAATGGTGTGGAGAGTGATATTTGCAAACATTTTGGGACAACACTTTTGACTATAGGTTTGTTTTTTTTGTTGGGATAAAATATGTTAATGAACTTGTGAATCTTTAAGGTAGCCTTGTGACCTTCAAGATAAAATAGTCCACAAATAATAACTAACTTAACTAAGAGAATGGAAAAGGATTCATTTCACATACAAAGTAGCTCAATTAGGGTTTGGGTTGATAAATATCTAAGTCAGAAAGCATTGGTATGTTCAAAAGTTTGTAAAGTTTGGTGAAGTGAAGGATGAAATATGATGAAGGATGGATGAAATTTTTTACCCAATGTTGACCTAGAGTGAAGCTTTATTTTACAAGACCAAGGTAGTGAGAAACATGTTATACCTCTAAAGTGTTCAAACCCTAGGGACTCAATGATTAAGGATAATTTTTTATGAAATTTGTAGATCTGGTTCATCTATGAAATAATGTAGAAAGCATCTCCTTATTGATCTATCTCGGTTATGATGATTCTTTAAGATACATCTTCTAATATACTTTGAACATTGATGTCTAAGTTTGAAATGACAAAATGTAGACCTTCGTTTGGAGATTTTGATTTTATGAGAGATCATTTAAGAAAAGCACAAGATTATGGAAAAGAGGATATTTATTACCATGCAAGAGGTGGTAATATGGGCCTTTCGGCCACAATATCGGCTTATTCCTCTTGTTTGTCTAAGATGTATGTTGCATTTCTCCACTGGATTGGTTTTTCCTTTGTTTCAAAAGTGAAGCTTCTCAAACTACTAATTATGTTTGTTTTTTCTCCTTCAATTAGTTCAAAGTTTGGTTGAATGATAGAAAGTGTAAGGTTTGGTTGTTCAACCAGAGTGATCAGATGCCAAATGGCCATGTGGGGTTCAATTTTTCAATTTATCTTGCTTAATGTGTTTTTTTACCACAAACACTTGTCTTGCTTAAGTTTCAAACTAAATTTCTATGTCAAAAACATAATCAATTTCACAAAGTCCATTTTGTGAAAATCATGAAGTTAGGGGCATAGTTACTTATGTTGGCTTTGGAAAGTATGGATTGAGATGCAAGAAAAAATATTTAGAAGTCTCTAAGAATAAAATCCTTAGGAAAAGCATCACTATCAAGGCTTTATTCAAAGGGTATCCATGCTTAGAACAAAGGGTTTGAGATTTTGAAAAGACTTGTTGATGTTTGTTTGCAATGTTTTTGGAACCAAGAAAAGTATTAAACTGATTCACAAGCATGGAAAATCCTAGGTGAGGTGTGTGTTTCTTAGTAGGCTTACCATCATCCCCTAAGATATGATTAATCCATGAAGATGGAGTGGAAAAATAGGCTATGTCAAGGAAATGCACCATCTTAACATGCCAAGCAAAGGAGTCCCTTCCCCATTTGATTTATTTCCTCAACCAAAAACTTGACATGGTAAGTAACTACTAGGAGTGGTGCACCTCCCATGCACTACTTCAAAATATACTTCAGAGGAAATGGTGAGCCACTACAAACAAGGCTCTTAATCCATACTTTCAAGATAAACTAGTGTTATACATGCAACAATTCACTCAATTAAGAGGCCTCCCAGTCGTTATAAATATCTAAGTGTTTTAATGCATCACAAGGATACTAACAAAGACATTTGTCGGTATACGAAAACAACACTAGCTGGTTAATGAATTTAGTCACAACCAATTATTTATATAGCAGACCAAAATGAAAGCACTGCTTGGGTCATTCCCTCTCACAAGTTGGGAGTCAAGCCCTCTAAAGGTGACATGTGTTTGAAGCTTAAAATTATTTTCATCACACAATATTTTTAAAAGGCACAAGGGGAGAGGATAGGTGCTTCCAAGAATAAAAAGGTATACTTGTGTGTTTCTCTTCACCCAAGATCACACGAAGCACAAGGGGAGAGGATACACACAAGAAGTTTACACATGAAAATCAAACACATGTTCATTTTAACCTTGGAAAGAATAATTAATTTGTTTTAAGCACCAAATTAAGTGTTTTAGATTGTTCAATTTTAAGCTAGCATCGCAAAATAAAGACATGAGGGTTCAATTTTAACCAATTTGAGCATTAATTTTAAACCCAAAGGAAATCTAGTTGGTCCTAAAATGTGAAATAAAGCATCATAAAATGGGCTATAATTTCCCCATAAGTGTCAAAAAACTTGTTTACAATTATAATCAAATGATAGTATGCTCCTTCACTTCAAATTTTGTTGCCCAAACTTGCAAAACTAGTTAGCCTAAAAAAAATAAAATCCAAAAGTCATTGACATGTTAAAGAGTAGATAAAATAAAAAAATTAAAGCACATGCTAAAATTCAGTCACTATTTTTTCTTACTAGTAAAAACTGTCGATGTTTTCAATGGCGTCACCATAATTCAAAAAGGCATCACTCTGGTGAGAAAATGCATTGCTCTGCAGTAAAATAGAGATGACGATAATGTCACTATTTTAGAGGCATTGCTATTTTCAAATCTTTGATAACTCTAAAAATTATTAGCATCACAATTTGTTAATAGGGGTTGTTTTAATTAAGCATCACTATACTCCAAGAAAGGGTATCATTATATGGTGATGCCTATTTAAGGTGTCATTATACCTAGAAAACTAGGAAAATGAGAATCTAGAGAAAAATTCATCATATTCAATCGGTTATGCCCTCCTAGTGCCAAAATGTGTTCGATGACATAGTATAGGTTAACTACAACTGATCCATGAGGATATAAAGCATATTTAAGCCACTATGCGTCAGTCCCAATAAGATCATTCAATTTAAACAAAGATGAAGAAGCCATTAAAGCTAACAATTTAAAACATGAAATTTTAACAAGCATCTACTCTAAGACATTGAAACTTATCCTATCGGGGGAGTGGTGTCGCATTGATGTGGAATGGTGACCCTTTCCCAATCCCTTGGATAATGAGCTTGTTTCAATTAGTTTTATTGAAGAAAACTGATGAAACTAATGAGAGATGTGTTGTAAAACATGATTAAATCTAGATTAATATGATAAAAGCTAAGATGATCGATGTGAGTGTATTCAGTTATATATTCTAAATGTATGCAAAATTCTCAAGATTAAAAACCTAGTTTCAAAATATGCTAAATGGATGCACCTAAGCTACCATGGAATCCATTAATGGATGCTTTAAGCTATAAATTAATCTAAAATGCCTTTAAAACATGAAACATTGATGAGAGTGATTTTAATAGCATAAGTTTACTATTAAAAGGTGGATCCCTATTCAATATATGCAAGATCTATTTATAGGATAGGCAAAATGAAACTGATGGCCAAGATTGACAGAATCAATCAATGGTCAGGATGGGAGGAAAATGGGGGCATGGATCATGGATTCCCATAAAGGAGTTAAGAATGAAAGTTGATAATTAATCAAGGGCTCACTATCATCCAAACAATCACACATTCAAAACTTACACAAGAAGTTTTTTGAAAGTTTGTTACAAGGAAGAATATTCATTTTTTTTAAATGAGTGAAGAGGGAAAGAATATCCCATGGGAATATTCCCTTTTGGAGGAAAATTAACATTATTTAATTAAAACCAAATTTTAATGTGCAAAGGGGAAGGAATATTCTCAAGGAATATTCCCTTGCAAGTGGGAGAATTAGATTTAATTAGTAATTTGATAATTAAAACAAAGTTTTAATTATGCAAATTAGGGGAATTTAGGATATTAATTAAATAAATGATTTAATGAAAAAGGGGGATGTGATATGATACTTAATTAAATAGTTTAGGGATATTTAATTAAATAAGAGGAGTTAGGGATTAAAATAAATAATTTGATTTATCCAATTTAACAGGATGAAAGGTTAGTGTAAGAGGGGGTGAATTAATCTAGTTAGGTCAATTATATTAATAGATAAAAATGAGGCAATTAATTAAATAGTTGAGCTAATTTAATCAATTAAGTGAAAAGAGGATGGATTTTAGGATGTAGCGGTGTTAGTACATCATATTCGAGTGCATCATATCATTCAAGACATTTTTAAGTGTCTACAATCTCCAATTTTATATTTTATTTTATTTTCATACTTACTATGAGGCAAAAACATTAAAACAACAAGAAAAAGAGAAAATATTACCAAAAAAATGGAAATAACATGGGTAAGTGCACATAGTTGAGTCCACGAAATGTGGAAGTTTTTGCCTTAACCAAAAAATTGAAATCGGCGTTGAGGAAACAGGATCCCGCTTTTTAAAAATAGGGATCCCATTTCCCATCAGATTCTGAACCGATGGAAAAGGCACGGGATCCCAATTCTCACGAAACGAGATCCCGATTACTAAAAAATGGGATCCCGATTTCTATAAATCGGGATCCCGTTTTGTAGAAATCGGGATCCTGTTTGATATTGCTACTTATTTAAAAAAAAAAAAACATTTCACTGCATAGCAGACAGGACCCCAAGTATTGGCGATAGTGACCCCCACAATCAGCTACAGGTACCTCCCTACACGCCATTTTTTTGCAATTTTTTAATTTTGAATTTAAATTTTGAAGAAAATAAATGAATTTAGCATGTTTTTTTTTAATTTATTTCATGTTTTAAGTATTTTTTTAAACTGTTATAGTAGAAATGAATAATTGTAAAAATAGATGAAAAAATGCAATGAAACCTGAAGGTTTTTTAATAAAAATGAAAAAATGAACCTTGAATTGTGTTTTAGAAACAAAATTTAACTTTTGAAACCTAAATTGTTCAATTAAACCCAAAAAAATTGAATTTGAAAACCCTAATTGAAACAAAACAAAAAAATTTGCGTTTCAAAACCCTAGAAATCGAAATGAAATAAAAGCATTACATTTACAAATCCAAATCAAGCTTTTTGGAAGCCACTTTGGATGTTGAACAAAAAATTGAATTTGAAACCTGGTTTGGATTGGAAGGCAGAAAAAATTGCATTAAAACCCTAATTGCTTAGAAATTGAAACCCAAAATTGAATTGGAACAAAAAAAATTGTTAAAACCCTAAATTGAAATCGAACAAATCATTTTGATTTTGAAAACTAGGTAATTTCAAGCTCAAAAAAATGCTTTGCATTGCTTAAATGTTTTAAATTTTATTTGCTTTATATGGAAAAAATGATATATATTAAACTTTAGTTTCAATGTTAAATTATAATTAGATTATAAATCAATATGTTAAAGAATAGTTAAAATTCATAAAATTTATCTTGATGTTTGTTTGC
>VDFB02075321.1:398581192-398609876 GCA_007258455.2 Sequoia sempervirens
TATGCATTTTTCTAGACAAATAGCCTAGATCTGATCTACAATGAGATGGAAAAATGATCGAAGCTTGATCTGATTCTCTCTTTCCTTCTATTTTTCCTTGTCTACCTTTCATTTGTTTACATCATTTTCATGTGTGTTACTTTGTGCTAATGTTTTTTTTCAATGGGATCTTGATCCTTGGGGCTTGATCATCCCTCTTGATTGATGTCTCATCTTTCCAACATAGGTGTATTCAAATCCCTCTTGATGTGCATGTTTTTCTACTTTAGTGTGAGTTTCAAGAAAGTTCCTCCTCTCACTAAAGTGGCAGCTAAATGTAGCATAGAAAAATGTATCTTTGGAAATTTTCATGCTCATTTGGGTCCTTCTTGTGGATGTTGGCCTATTTTTTCCTTGATTTAGTGTTGTAATGTTGTCAACACATTCACGTTAGGTCTTGGGCCCTTGTGAATCAATAAGAATTTTATGATGCCTTGCAAAAGTGTTGTTAAGTGTTGTAACATACTTTCACACTTTTCTAGGACCTTGTTAATACAATTCACTTAGATAACCTCTTTTTATCACTTACCAAGCCTTATTTCAATTTTTTTAAAATGTTGTAACAAACTTTCATGCTTTTCTAGGCTTTTCATCAATAATTTGACTCTTTCTTATGCTTTAATTGGCCCCATTTTACACTTATTAGCCTTACTTAAGTGTATTTTTAAAAAATAATCCCGATAAACATCAATTAATACATATAATTTATGACAACCACATAAAATGCCTAAGTGGGACTCATTTTACACCAAGGGTGAATGAGTCCCCTTTGGCTGAAAAATCAAAAATAAATTCAAATTTCTAGTGGAATATTATTTTCTATGACCTAAGGTCGGCCTGTGATGTGGTATTTTTGGGAAATATTGCATAACTATGTATAAATATATGGTTTTCCCTCTCATTTCACCCCCATTAATTCACTTAATCATTCCATCAATTATCAATCATTCATTTAAGCATTCTAGGAATTTTAAGCATTCTCAAGTCTACATCCATTGGAGCTTCTACTTGCATGTCTTCATATTTTTACTTCAAGGGCTTGGTGAGTTGTAGCATTGCATGTTTTTCATTCATCATTCTCTTTTCATTTCATTTCATTTTCAAGGGTTTAGTTATCTAACTAGGGTTTTACCAAGGCAAACCCCTATTCACTAACCCTCAATAAGTTTTCCCCTCTTTGCATGTGTTTTGCAGTTCTAGTGTGCCAATTTGTCAAAGAGAAAGGTTAGAAAAGTTTTCAACAATTTTTCAAAGTCATTCAAAGTGGTCAAATCCCTAAAATAAGCTTTGAGAATAGCTATAGGTCAAATTTTGTAGTTTTGGATCCAAAAACTTATCAGGAGTTGAAGTACAGACCAAGAGCTATAGTTTCCACTTTTGATTTTCCCAAAATCTAGAAGTGGATTGATACACCATCAATGGCATATAATTCCCACTGTCAATTCCAAAACATAGGTTTTTGCATTTTTGAGTACCCAATTGTTTGAAACCTATTCTAGTAGAATTGTCTCAAAACAAGATTAAGTCGCCCAACTTGGCGTATGAGTCCTAGTTGGCTTCAACAATGACTTATAAGAACATCCAAAGCTCCTCTCCATCACTTTCTAGTTTCTATGTGTACACCTTTGATTTCTTAAGTTTATGTTATAGTTTGTTTTCATTTTTAGTTCATTTTGTATATCACAACGTGTTTTCAAACCCTTTACATTCTCTTACTTTTGCATTAATAGTCAATCTCTTTTATCAATTCTTTGCATATAGGAAATTCTCCTGAGAAATTATATTTCAATCATATTTGCATTGGAACCTTAGGGATTATTCTTGAGTGATCCATTAAGATTTTTGGTACCTCTCTCGTTTTAGGTGCAAAACCCTAGAAGTGTAAGAGAGCTTCCATATTGCCAAAAATCTTTGGTTCAACTTCAAACTCACTAAATTAGATAAATTGGCATCAAGAGAGGTCCAAGTATACGAATTCTAGTTAGAAAGGATGACAAGGATCAATAAGGATGATCAAGCCCCAAGGATCAAGATCCTATAACAAGCAAACATAGGCACAAAAGAATGAAAATGAAAAATGATATAAGTTCCAACAACAAGACACAAACATGCACTACCAAAGGAAAAGAGAAAATAAAAATAAAACAAAAGGGGATGGATCAAGCTTTGAATATTTTCATACATTTTGTGGATCAGATCTAAGTTGTTTGTCAAAAATTGCATGCTCACTCTAAGGCATCAAAACTTCAGGTTGTCCATTGGGTGAGTATCCAAAGAGGTGACACACATACACACATGGATGCTATGCACTCACACACACAAGAAAGTGGCTACATGGGAAAGTCATGCCTAAGGTTAGCTTCTCGTTGAACCAAACCAAAGCTATACCTCCTGATAAATTTGATAAGGTGCCATGCAATAATGAACTTCAAGCTTATGAGGCAAGAAAAGCGTCATATGCTTGATACTCATGAATAAAAAGAATGGCTCAACAAGCATGCAAATTATATTATGCAAGCTGGCCATATAACCAAAATTATAAATGCAACATAGGGAATGTTCAAATGAGTTTTTCTTAGTTCATGTAAGGTATTAACTTAGGGAACATTATGCCTAATATCTCCAAGAGAGGACCAAGCAAAGAATAGAAGATTCACAACTTAGGGGATGTATTGTTTCGCATCAAGCCACTAAGAGGAATATAAGATGTTAAGAGAGATCACAGTCTTGAGGGACTTCACACCCAATGTCACCACAAAGCAAAATATGCATCACATGAAGTAAGAAGACTGTAACATTAAACATGGAATGCAAACGAATAATGCCAATGTATGTCACCACTTTAAAGAAATTCCTACACACTAAGCTGTGAGCAATTACTTTAAAGTAGCAAATGATAAATGATAACAATAAAGAAGAAATGAGAGCTAACTTGGAAATCCCTATGCCAAGTCATATGTTTCCAAGTGAAGCTACATCATGAAAGAAAAGAAGGGGTTTCCTCCAAAATGAAATTCCAAACACATGAGGGATCCATGGATTCAGGGTTAGTATGTTCTTGCTACAATGTTCCTAAGAGAGCTCAGATTTATCAACTTTCCTCAAATACTCATAGAACTATAAGAATGACATAGAGAGTGAAAAGAAAAGAAAAATACTTTTGGGTCAACATGGAAGAGACATGAATGTCTTGATGCCTTGCATCATCCCCAAAAGGAAAACACAAGAAAAATGAAAAGATAGAGGAAAATATTTTGGGTCAACATGGAAAAGAAATGAATGTCTCGACACCTTGCACCATCCCCAAAATGAAAACACAAGAAAAATGAAAAATGATTATGACATAGAGAAGAATGTAGGTACAAATGGAGGAAAGTCACAAAAAGAGAGAGATACATGAGATGGAACATCATAAGGGGTCACATTACACATATGCAATCAGACAAAAGAAAAATAAATAATGTGAAATACTAGTAAGACACATGTGAGTCAACCTATTAGCATGTCATCTACACCCTAATATTGTTCATTGTATAAAGAAGGTGTACAACTATCCAAAGGGACAACGACAAATGCATTACTAGGACAAGGCTATCTAATTCTTGCTCCCACTTAGTGTAAGACAAGAATGACCTGAGGTAGATGATGGGAAAGAGCTCCTTGCATCTTGAAATGATTTGCAATGAATGTAAAGCATGTAATATTGAGAATATGGTGATTCTATAACTACTACATGGGAAGGAGTGTAAATTGGTCTACTTTAAGGGACTATTTCTAGGTAAACCCACAAAACTGGTTTACAATTCTAGTGAGGAAGGAAAATTGGAAAATTCTCCTATGAAAACAAGTTTTTCTTTTTAGGGGTTTGCACGAATTGGGGTGTTCGAATGGATCTGAAAGGGGTTCGAACAGACCCTGGTTCGAGTGAACCATATTAAATGATGGGACACACTTTTTTTTGCATTTTTTTATGATGAAGACAATTTACAAGAGGGGGTTCACTCAAACTAGGGTTCAAATGAACCTAGGTTCGAGTGAACCTCCAAGGGGGTTTCGCTTGAACATGGGTTCATTTGAACCCCCATTTCCCCCTTCTCCCCCTCTGGCACCAAATTTCTACATAATTTTTCTCTTCAAAGCTCAAGTTAAGGATTAAAATAGAGGAGACTTCACAGACCCAACTGGATGATGGTAGTCCTCAAAACAAGTTATCCATTGAATATAATGTTAAAATGTTTTGTTTTTATTATGTATTTTTTTTTAGTTTGATTAAACATAGATTTTTCACCAAAAATAAAGCTCTTTGTTCTGCACATGTGGAAAAATAGTAGATTATCAAACTAAAATTATGAAAAATATGTGCAAGCTAGGTATTTATGTCCTTGATCCAATAAAAAAAAAGAACTTTGATACATACAAAAAAGTTATGTTGTATACAGTCCGCCTATGTCTGAATTGTAATTGGTTTGTCTTTGAAACTTGATTAAGGAAATTTTTTTTAATAAAACACTATGAAACAAAATGAAAGGGTTAGATATCATAGTTACAAATCTAAATTCAAAAGAATTAGAATTTTATCCTTCATAGAAAAAAAATTATGTTGTATATGGTGAGCATCACTCCTTGAAAATGGTGTTTACTAATGAAAACTAGTTTTCGAAGGAGATGGAAAAAGAAGTGCAATCTAATTCCAATTTTTTTGAAAAAATATATTTAGAATCTACGGAAAAAAATTCATAAATCACTAGTTTGCATCATCTTCAAATTCTTCATGGTTTAGCCACTATAGGTGCCTAAAAGTGAAAATTTCTAAGTTAGAAAAAATTAGTTAAGTGTCCAGTTTGACCAAAATCTGTAAACCGGTATTGTGGGATCACCCTTCTATGATATCAACATTTTTAAATATATTTTTTAAAGCACAAAACTCATCAATACTATGTCCAAGAAATCTATGGTATTGACAATTTGATGTGTTTGTATTCTTAGGATTCTAGGATCAATCTTCTCTTATAGGTGGTAATGTAATCAATTCTTGATTTAAAAGTAGTTGTAAAGTTCTTTTAGTGGTAGTTGGTGGACAAGGGAATTTTAGTTTTTTTAGTTTGTAAGGCCTTTGTTACTTGCTAGATTCACCAACTTCTCATGTTGAATTTTGATATAGGACAGGAGGACCTGAAATGACTTTGTCTTCTTTATCATCATTATGCTCGACATTGGTTGATCTTTAGAAAGGATAAAATTTATATTGGGAGGAGGATCTTGACATCCTAACCCTTTAGTATCCTCAATTGGTATTTCTATAAGAGTTGATGAATTTCATGTTCACTTGTTGAATCACATCCTTGTTTACTTAAGATCATGAATCCTTTTCCATATGTCTCTTCTAGATTGATGGGAGTGTTTATCACTTTGTTAACATAGAATGGTTGTGTAAAACCTCATCCTGCAACCTAGAGGACGATGCATACTATGAAAGCACAACTAATTTTTTTTCTTAAAAGGTAAAACAAGACGAGTATAGTATCCTACTCTAACCCCATACATCCTCTAGGCTACGTAACACATCTACATGTAACCACATTACTTATAAAATTAAACCAACCATAGCATAAGAATATTAAACTCAAGATACAACATACAACAAAGCATTAAACCATTGGTAGAAAAATCTAACACATAGAAATGTATTGCAACATATTTCCATAGATACAACACCACATAATCATCCAATACACCATTAAGTCCAATAATGAATAGATCATAAATATTATTACAAGTACATCACAAGGTTTACCTCGATACAATTGAGGTATTAAAATTATACATATAGATCCATAGTTACAAAGAAGGAGAAGAACAACTCCAGAGAACCACACAAGCTCCTCGAACAAGAAGATCCTACCATGAATAATAGGAAGAGAAACTCAACAGTGAAAAAGCATGGCACCCAGCCATATGGTACCCGTAGGCCCAACCCCTATGCTAGGAGATAGTAATAGGTAACCAAGACAAACCTACTACCTCTAGACACAGGAAATATACAAAAATACTCACAGAACAGATAAAGAAGAACTAGGGTCACTTTGCTTCCAGTATCACATAATCAAGTACAATCGCAATGAAAATAAACCAACTGTTGTCATAGGAGGAGTGTCATCAAAAATTTTGCATTGGTTTTCCAAAGGAGATCTTCCTAGGTCTCGACCCCCCTCTAGGGTTATCCTGGTAACCTCTTACGATTCTGGCCACACATGCATACCAGTGTGGAATCAGTTATCCTTTGAGAAGACAAGATAATGATCTAGCCATTTCAGGCCTTCCTGACTCATCTCAAGTCTCATACAAGCCCCTGATCCAATGAGCGAGGCTAAATATCTTGTTAAATGTGTTAAGCTAATAGATTATTTGATTCCCACTTGATTATACTAACTCCCACATGAGTTTTCCTAGGACCACTTTGTGTCCCGACCCTCGCTGAAAGCCACTCCCCTATCGACAACACATAACTCACTACATACCAAAGGTAGACAGTGCACTAAAACTGACCACAATAACCAATACACCTCAAAAGGTAACACATCTCTATGGATGTCCAATATTGAAACCCAATACGTGCACTACCCAAGAAATCTCAAAGGGTGAACTAAAGTTACAACAACACTTTCACAATTACAACTCTAGAAGACTTAGATTTACGTAATAACAAATATCCCCCCTCAGTACACAAAAATATAGAAAACACATACTTAAATTAAATACAACTTCAAGCAATTAAAGAAATGCTATCATTCATATTTCCTAAATCTAGTACAATCAATTTCGCATATTTAAAATACAACATTTAAATATAACTCCAACATACAATTTAACATCAAATAAAACTAATTGTTCATCTTCTAGTTTTCACAAGTACCCATAAAATTAACTCAATAAAATAAATCATTTACTTTTATTTAGCTAGCCATGCATACAAATATTTATATTAAATTCAAACATTAAATAAATATATTTAATATGTACATATATAATTAAATAAAATTATATATCTACATATAAATATATTATTTAATTAATAAATAAACTCAAGGTTAAAAGAACCCCATTTATTTAATACTACAAATTCATTTCCTCACAAAATTATTTCCATTGATCATATATGACAAAATATTAAAAATAACATAATTATATACATATATAATATATATATTACATATAACATATATATATACATATAATATATATATATTATAAATATAATATATTTATTAATTTCCAAATTACAAAGTAAGAAATACATAGTGGATGCATTTTAATTTCTATGGACTATACAATTATAGTCGCCACGCATTACACAACCCTTTCCCCTTACAGGGAAAGCAAGGCATGGCAGGGGCAACGCTCACTGCCTCACAACGTCGACCCTCCCACTAAGGGGAGTCAACATTGGGATAGCCAGCGCTTCCCCTTCTAAGAATATAGCCCTCATTTAAATACAAATTTGTGGATTTCATCGTACGACGATTTTCAACGCCATTCAAAATTGAAATTTGCTTTCAGGAAAAAAAACATAGTGTTTTTAAATAAATTATCATATTTATCTATATAATATATATGTATATGTACATATATATATCCCAATATATATGTATATATATATATATTTATATATATAAATTAATTCAAACATTGGTACAAATTGAGAAATTAAATTATACAAAAGAAGTTATCTATAGGAAAGTTTAGAGATTTCATTTCCGCAGACAATTAAAAGAAATAGGAAACCAAATAGAATAATGATTTTCTACAGAGATCTATAATTCGTTTTGTAACATTTTGTTTTGAATGAACAAATACACAAAGGTTTTTTTTTTAATTATTTTCTACAAAGGTTCCTCTTTCATGAAAAACTTTTAAAAGAAAGAAACAAAGCTTTCTATAGTATTGAAAATATTTTCCTAAAGTTTTCCAAATTGCATTACAGTAATATAAACAACTTTTCAATTCAAAATTCACGAAAACAATAAAGGAATCTATTCTAGAAGAACTGTTGCCTCGATAATTGTTGTTGAGCTTCTCTGTAACTTCAAATTGCCAATGTAGCCAAAAAATCCTCCAGTAAATTTGCCTCTTTCTAGAAAACACACAATACACAACCAAGAATTCTACAACAAAATTCTAAATCAATTCCTCAGGGAGATCCACAATTTCCTCCCCAATTTTCAGCAACCCACACAAAAACTCTCATGAAACAACTTTTTTTAGTTTTCCCAAATATCTCTTCTGAGAATGAATTTTAAAGAATTAGATTACCAATTTCTAACTCATAGTTATCTCAAAAAAAATCTTTTCCCTCAACAACCCAGATATTTTCCATTCACATGCATTTAAATAAAATAAAACAATATACTAATTGCAACCAATTTAAATACTCTTATTCATTCAATTACCATTTATTTTTAATAATAAAAATTACTCAACAACATAACTTAATTAAATTTATTTATTCTAAAGCCTTTACCACAATAATTCAATTAATTAAATACTTAAATTAAATACACACTTGATCTACCAAATTAAATTTGTACAATAATAAAATACCCATAACAACAATGATAAGGCTAAGACCAAAACTCAAACTGGCGACACACTATACTAGGGTAAAGGTATGACTAGGTAGCCCGTTACTATCTCCCAATATTACTATTGAGTAGTGGACACGCTCAGACCTGTGAAACCAGGTGAAGCTAATGTCTTGTACCTGCAATCCTGCAAACAAGCAAATATCATACATGTATACAGATAGTAATTCATACACACCATGAAGAGAGAATCGTGAAAATCACAGGGCACTTGCAAGCAAGTGATGCAATATCATTCTCTTCACCAATACAAGGTCACATAAATTGACGAGATAATATATCAATTAAACTACAATAAGAAAATATAGCAATGTCATCACAACTAAGCTTCTATGCAAACATAAAGCATACTAACATAATCACCATGCATATAATGTGTCATTACATCAATATAGTTTATCATCGCTCCACTATTAGCGATAGAATAACCATAACATAAAACATAGTCTAATAAAGTATTTGAGCTATCAAGAAAATATAACAAATTGGAGGGGTGTCACATCCTCCCCCCTAGGATCAGGCTTACTCCTAAAAGGCTGCGAACAAGTAAGGGTAGATCTCCCTCATCCTGGTAGCATCCTCCCATGTAGCAGAAGTGTCATCCCTAGGATCCCACTAGACCCTCACCTGCTCAATATCTTGACCCCTAAGGGCGAGTCTCCTGTGTTGGGTAACGACCATGGGCTCCAAAGCTAGCTGCCCATCCTCTACCTATAAAGCAGTCCAATCAAGGATATGAGAAATGTCTAGATGATAAGGTCTAAGTATAGAAACATGGAACACATCATGGATACATGAGAGACTAGGCAGTAAGGAAAGGCGGTAAGCAATTGGCCCAATCTTCTCTAGAATCTCAAAAGGCCTAAAAAAATGAGGTGCGAGCTTAGAACCCTTTCCATAATGGATCAGAATCTTAGTTGGTCGTACTCGCAAGAAAAATTGGTCACCTACAACAAACTGGTGATCCACACGGTGTGCATCCGCGTACTTCTTTTGTCTATCTTGTGTAGCTACTAGATGCTCTCTGATCTGAAGCACCTGCTACTCCATAGCCTATAACATATCTGGACCCAATAGAATCTTTTCCTCCAACCTATCCTGACTCAATGGAGTCTGACATGGTCATCCATACAAAGCCTAAAAGAGTGCCATGCCAATAGAACTCTGAAACCCATTTTTATAAGAAAACTCTACAAGATAGAGATAATCCTCCCATTGTGTCTGCTGGTCCATGACATACATGCAAAGAATATCTTCAAGATTTTGACTGACCCTCTTAGTCTGTCCATTTGTCTCTGGGTGATACGATGAACTGAAGTTCAACTATGTCCCCATAGCATGCTATAATGATATCCAAAGAGCCAAAGTAAACACGGGATTCCTATCAGAAATAATCTGATGTGGAATACCATGCAACCTCACAATGTCCTCCATGAACACTCTAGCAACTGACGAAGTGTTATAGGAGGAACAGATAGGTGAGAAGTGTGCCACCTTCGTCAACCTATCTACCATCACCATAATCGCATCGTGTCGTCATGAAGAGTTGGGTAAAATAACAATGAAATCCAATGAAATGATGTCCCATTTCCACTTAGGAACTAAATGAGGCTATAGAAGACCAGCCGGATGTTGGTGTTCAGCCTTAACTCGCTGACACTCCAAACATTGTGATACATAATTGGATATATCCCGCTTCATACCTACCCAGAAATAAAGCGGTCACAGATCGACATACATCTTCTTCACTCTTGGGTGAGCCAAGTAAGGTGTCTGATGTGCCTCTGTCAAAATCAAGGTATGAAGCCCTTCTGAAGATGGAAAAAATATACGTCCCATGTATCTCAATAACCCATTTGCCTCCAAAGAATTTCTTGAGTATCTACCATCCAAAGTCCTGCTTGACTCAATCTTAGACCTTACCTCCTAGTACCAGCTATCTATAGGAAGTGCGGTAAGAATCTGACTCCTCAAATCCATAGTAAGAGTCATCTAGGATAGTTCATGCCTCTGTCAACTAAGAGCATCAGCCACTACATTCTCCTTCCCCTAGATGTACTTCACCTCAAAATCGTACTCATAGAGAAACTCCATCCATCACCTTTGCCTAGTATTAAAGTTAGGCTAGGTAAAAATATACTGTAGACTCTGATGATCACTGTGTAACTCAAAATGGTGGCCCAATAGAAAATGTCTCCATCGAGTCAAGGCATGTACTACTATAGCTAACTCAACCTGCCACTTACCCTCTTGCCTCACTACTCCTAGTCTTTCACGTGCCATAACAGATGATGAAATAAATGAGTCAGAGGCTCCTAAATCAAACAATATGGTAACTCAGTTATCATACAACATACCTATAGTCTCCACCACTGTACTCTGGTGGTCAGCCTAGCGGTTATCAACTACAACAAATACACAGTGTCCTCTACCTGCATCCCCTACAGTCGGCTCTAATGCCGCTGGCCTCTATGCATATCCTGATGTGCCCTTATTGGGACACTGCCGAGCTATGTGACCCTGTTGGCCACAAGTGAAACACCCAGTACCTCTACCATAGCCCCTACCACTAGAAGGTGCACTGGACTATAGAACACTACCCCTAAAGGTAGACTGAGAACTCTACATTGGTTGTGCACTACTAAAGTGTTTAACACACCTCCAATTCTAATCACCCCCTATCTGATATCTATCATTCTGTCTAGGTGGAAAATCCTTTCGTTTTCCTTGGGAGTTCTAGTACTATCCACTTTGTGTTGGTGTTTGTTGTGCTCTAGGTGGTCCAGCTCCCTACAGCTATCCACTGCATGCACTAGTCCCTACGGCTAAATTGCTACCAACCTGTACTCCAACATGACCACCTAAGGCCATTGCCAAATTCTCCTTAATGAGTCTGGCCTTATCCACTGCCACTTCCATGGTCTTGGGTTTGAAAACCCACACACCTCCACTGATTCAGGCATTTAAGCCCCTAAGAAAGTGTTATACCAACATGCCCTCATTGTCACCTATGCCTGCATACTATTTGAGCTCATAAAAACTATGCTTATACAACTCCACTGACATAGTCATCTATCGTAGAGTGTGGAACTCATCCCCGCAGCACTGTCACCAATGATTTGAGAGAAATATGGCACAAATCCTCTCAAGAAACATCTCCCAAGACACGGTACCAATATCAATATGGAGCTTTTGCTCCTCCAATCTCCACCATGTGGAGGAAAATCCTCTCAAGTGCATAATCGCACATCTGGCTCTAGTATTGCTACCATAAGGGTGCATAGCAAAGCATTGGTTTAGGTCAATCAGCCAAGTCTCTGCCTCTAAACCATTGAGTGATTCAATGAAAATGGGAGGTTGAGCCCTAAGTAAATCCCTCATATGTGCAGCTACAACTGCATCTGACTAAGCTGGTACATCTCTCTCTCTAACAATAATCTAATCTACCTCCTACCTTGGCCCAAGATGGGCAAGAGTCTCCTCCAGTAACTAATGCAACTATGCGCCCTTGATCCCTGGTGGACCTAGATCCTAAACACCACCTCCCAAAATATTATGAGAAGCCTGGTGCTCCTCATAGTCAGAATCATGAGAAACATTCAGAGGTGAGTTCTATTGTCTACCCCCATGTCTGCCTCCTCAGCCACGACCACAACCTTGACCTCTCCTAGGTGGCATGATCATGTACAAACACACCAAGGTGTGAGACAAGATATGCAACTTAAATCCCACACAAACAACTTAATGGTTTCCAAATTAACCAAGAATTCCCAGTGTTTAAACCTAGGCTCTGATACCAAGTGTAAGACCCTGTCCTGCAACCTAGAGGACGATGCATACTACAAAAGCACAACTAATTTTTTTTCTTAAAAGGTAAAACAAGATGAGTAAAGTATCCTACTCTAACCACATTCATCCTCTAGGCCACACAACACGTCTACATGTAACCCCATTACTTATAAAATTAAACCAACCATAACATAAGAATATTAAACTCAAGATACAACATACAACAAAGTATTAAACCATTGCAAGAAAAATCTAACTCATAGAAATGTATTGAAACATATTTCCATGGATACAACACCACATAATCATCCAATACACCATTAAGTCCAATAATGAATAGATCATAAATATTATTACAATTACATCACAAGGTTCACCTTAATACAATTGAGGTATTACAATTATACATATAGATCCATAGTTACAAAGAAGGAGAAGAACAACTCTAGAGAGCCACATGAGCTCCTCGAACAAGAAGATCTTGCCATCATGAATAGGAAGAGAAACTCAATAGTGAAGAAGCACGCCACCCAACCATATGGTACCTGTAGGCCCAACCCTTGTGCTAGGAGATATTAATAGGTAACCAAGACAAACCTACTACATCTAGACATAGGGAATATACAAAAATACTCATAGAACAGATAAAAAAGAACTAGGGTCACTTTGCTTCCAGTATCACAAACTCAAGTACAATCGCAATGCAAATAAACCAACTATTGTCATAGGAGGAGTGTAATCACAAAGGTTGCATTGGTTGTCCAAAGGATATCTTCCTAGGTCTCAGCCCCCCTCTAGGGTTATCCTGGTAACCTCTTACGATTCTGGCCCCACATGCATACCAGTGCAAAATCGATTATCCTTTGAGAAGACAAGATAACAATATAGCCATTCCAGGCCTTCTAGACTCATCTCAACTCTCATACAGGCCCTTGAGCCAATGAGCGAAGCTAAATATCTTGTTAAATGTGTTAAGCTAATAGATTATTTAATTCCCACTTGATTATAATGACTCCCACACAAGTTGTTCTAGGACCAATTTGTGTCCCGACCCTCGCTGAAAGCCACTCCCCTATCAACAACACAACTCAACTACATACCAAAGGTAGACAGTGCAGTAAAATTAACCACAATAACCAATACACCTCAAAAGGTAACGCATCTCCATGGATGTCCAATACTAAAACCCAATATGTGCACTACCCAAGAAATCTCAAAGGGTAAACTAAAGTTACCACAACCCTTTCACAATTACAACTTTGGAAGACTTAGATTCACGTAATAACAAATATCCCCCCTTAGTACACAATTACATAAAACACATACTTAAATTAAATACAACTTCAAGCAATTAAATAAATGCTATCATTCGGATTTCCTAAATCTAATACAATGAATTTTGCATATTTAAAATACATCATTTAAATATAACTCCAACATACAATTTAACAGCGAATAAAACTAATTGTTCATCTTCTAGTTTTCACAAGTACCCATAAAATTAACTCAATAAAATAAATCATTTACTTTTATTTAGCTAACCATGCTTACAAATATTTATCTAGTAAATTCAAAGATTAAATAAATATATTTAATATGTACATATATAATTAAATAAAATTATATATCTACATATAAATATATTATTTAATTAATAAATCAACTCAAGGTTAAAAGAACCCCATTTATTTAGTACTACAAATTCATTTCCTCACAAAATTATTTCCATTCATCAAATATGACAAAATATTAAAAATAACATAATTATATATATATTACATATAACATATATATATATATTAATTACATATAATATATATATATTATAAATATAATATATTTATTAATTTCCAAATTACAAAGTAAGAAATACATAGTGGATGCATTTTAATTTCCACGGACTGTACAAGTACAGTCGTCACGCATTACACAGCCCTTTCCCCTTAGAGGGAAAGTAGGGCATGGTAGGGGCAGTGCTTGCTGCCTCACATCACCGGCACTCCCACTAAGGGGAGTTAATGCTATGATATCCAGTGCTTCCCCTTTTATGCATATCACCCTCATTTAAATACAAATTCATGGATTTCGTCGTACGACGATTTTCAGCGCCATTCAAAATTGAAATTTGCTTTTAGGAAAAAAAACACAGTGTTTTAAAATAAATTATCACATATATATATATATAATATATATGTATATGTACATATATATATTCCAATTGATATATATGTATATATATATATATATATTAATTCAAACATTGGTACAAATTGAGAAATTAAATTATACAGAAGAAGTTCTCTACAGGAAAGTTCAGAGATTTCATTTTCCCAGACAATTAAAAGAAATAGGAAACCAAATAGAATAATGATTTTCTATAGAGATCTATAATTCCTTTTGTAACAATTTATTTCGAATGAACAAATACATAGAGGGTTGTTTTTAACTATTTTCTACAGAGGTTCCTCTTTCACGACAAACTTTTAAAAGAAAGAAACAAAAGCTTCTACAGTATTGAAAATATTTTCCTAAACTTTTCCAAATTGCATTACAGTAATATAAACAACTTTTCAATTCAAAATTCACAAAATAGTAAAGGAACCTGTTCCAGAAGAACTGTTGCCTCGAGAATTGTTGTCGAGCTTCTCTGTAACTTCAAATTGCCAATGTAGCAAAAAATTCCTCCTATAAATTTTCCTCTTTCCAGAAAACACAAAATACACAGCCAAGAATTCTACAACAAAATTTTAAAGCAATTCCTTAGAGAGATCCACAATTTCCTCCCCAATTTTCAACAACCCACAAAAAAACTCCCGTGAAACAACTTTCCTTACTTTTCCCAAATATCTCTTCCGAGAATGAATTTTCAACAATTAGTTAACCAATTTCTAACTCACAGTTATCTCAACAAAAATATATTTTCCCTCAACAACCCAGATATTTTTCATTCACATGCATTTAAATAAAATAAAACAATTTACTAATTGCAACCAATTTAACTACTCTTATTCATTTAATTACCATTTATTTTTAATAATAAAAACTACTCAACAACATAACTTAGTTAAATTAATTAAATAATTTATTCTAAAGCCTTTACCACAATAATTCAATTAATTAAATATTTAAATTAAATACACTTAATCTACCAAATTTAATTTGTGCAATAATAAAATACCCAAAACAACAATGATAAGGCTAAGACCAAAACTCAAATTGATGACACAATGTACTAGGGTAAATGTATGACTAGGTAGCCCATTACTATCTCCCAATATTATTGTTGAGTAGTGGACATGCTTAGACTTGTGAAACCAGGTGAAGCTAATGTCCTGTAACTACAATCCTGCAAACAAGCAAATGTCGCACTTGTATATAGATAGTAATTCATACACACCGTGAAGAGAGAATCGCGAAAATCATAGGGCACTCACAAGCGAGTGATGCAATACTGTTCTCTTCACCAATACAATGTCACATCAACTGATGAGATATTATATCAATTAAACTACAATAAGCAAATATAGAAATTTCATCACAGCTAAGCTTCTATGCAAACATAAAGCATATTAACATAATCACCATGCATATAATGTGTCATTACATCAATATAGTCTATCATCGCTCCACTTTTAGTGATAGAATAACCATAACATAAAACATAGTCTAATAAAGTATCTGAGCTGTCAAGAAAACATAACAAATTGGAGGGGTGTCACAGGTTGAATATTTTCTTGATTAGAGAAAATAGATTCACCTATTGTGGGGAACGTAGTTTTGGTTTGTGTTGTAGTTTCAAGGTGTAGGTAACCAAACATCTCCAGTGGTGGGATGATAGGTGGTGTTGTTTGCTTCATTGATGGATAAAAGGATGCACTAGTCTCAAGGTTATTAAAGCAATTGTTTAAGAATTTATTCATGCTCTCATCATCTTCTCCAATGATTTCAACATCACAAGGAGGACATGCATTAGTATTTGATTAAGCATGAGTAAGTTAATTTCATTAGGGTTATCTCCAAAAGCACAACTTGACACATCCACTAAGGATTTTATGGACATCCATAGCTTACCAAAGCACATATCCATGATGAAATGCAATGCAAGAACTTAGAATAAAAGGTCTAAATGCAACTTTAAAATTATGCAATGTACGTAATGAACCAAATGAATGCATATGCAAGGAAATGAATGCAATAGAAACTTTGTAAAGTGAAACATAAAATTAACAGCAACGAGCTGAAACACATAAACAATTAATTTATTTTTGTAAAATGTAGTCTAAAATCCAAAATAGGACTAAGTCTCTTAGAGGGGAATATAAGTCCCAAACATAATTTTTCAAAGGTTTGAATTCTAAATAATAGTCACCACAAAATACCCAAAAATTAGGAAAAATCACCTATACTGGGACTAAATTTCCTAAAGGGGTGTATGAGTCCCAATTTAGGGTCTTTGCAAAGTGAAAGTTAAGCTTTTTGGTTTTTATGATGTCTAAACTGACTGCAAATGCAAGTTTCAAATGAAGTTCAATGATGCAAGAAGAAAAAATGCAACCTATATGCACTTTCACTAATGCAAGATTTAGAAACCCTAGAATGTTAATTAACTAATGGAAACTCTAATGCAATGTTAATGCAAGCTAGATCTAAGATGATGATGCACTCCAAATCATAATTAAGATGTTCTAAATGTAGGTTCACAAAAATTTAATGATGGAAATAGGGCGCTCCAACTTTTAGGAGATGAAGCACAATGATGGGGTTCCTATTTCACTCTTATTACATTCAAGGAAACCCTAGAGATCTCAATCCAATGATAGAATGAAAGAGAGAGATATGCTAAAGGTTGTCTTAGGGTATGGTTAGAGACTACAAAGGGGTTCACCACCAAGCTATGGCTTGCAAAGACAAGCAATATGCAAGACCTAATTATGAAACTCAATGATATGTGAGGCTTCACTAAATGGTCTCGAAATGGATGCAAAATAGAATAGAGAACTGAAAAAGTATAGAGCTGCACCTGGAAACCTATAGCAACTTGAATGGACACCTGAAATGTTGAAAATACTGAATTTAATGCCTATTAGGACTCATATGCCAGACTAGGAAATTTAGTCCTAGATTAGGGTTCCTAGATAGGAAATTTTTTTGGCAAAGACAAGTTTAGAACTTCTAAAAACTACAAATTTGACTATATTGGGACTCATACAACAAAAATGGTGTATTAGTCCTACTTGGCTTTTTTGGAGGATCAAAATCTAAATTTTCTCTTCAATCTCTGCTTTGTCTTCTTAACTTGGTTTCTAGATTTGAACTAGAAAATTTTTCTTTGTAGGTGTCTTTCAATGGTCTTGTAAGCAAGGTGACAATTTTGATGACTTTGCAAGCTTGACAACTACTTTCCAAACTTTCTCCTTAGAGGGTCTTCAGCCTAGATCTGCAAATTATACACTAAAGAGAGTGAAAAATGTTGTGTTGTTAGTGGAAAGGGATTTTCCTTGGTTAATGTAATGAGCCTAGCCTAGCTGACTCAAAAACTCTTCTTTTGCTGCCTTGGGAATTTTGTTAAACAATTGGTGTGCAAGCTTAATAGGCTGATAAGAACTTCTAATTGATTTTTTTTTACTTTCTCATCACCAATGATGTTTCTTTAAATGTTTCCAATGGTATCAATGATTGCCAATGACAACTATGAATGTCTCTAAGATGAAATGCAATTGTTTTAATGCACTTTTGATGTATATAGATGACTGAAACTACTTGCAATATGCAGCTACAACAATTAGAAATTATGAAAAACATTTTGGATGCAACCTAAGATGGCATTTATGCACTTACAACCAAGTAGAATTAAAACAAACACCTAGTATGCAATATTATAACATTATTTATGCAAAGGAAAACCTACAGCCAATTGATATTTTGACAAACAATTGGCATGCAAACTAATAAGCTGATCATGAATGACAATAACATATTCAATTACAATAGTATTTGACCAACAACTTATATCTCCTTCTTTGCAATAAAATGTCTACTACAATGATTCTATGAATTGGCCAAGACTCTTGGCTTACAATTGTTTGACAATAGTGCCAAATCTGATTTTTTGAGTATTCACTTACAGCAGCAACTAAAATGCCTATGATGAGAATGCAAACTACTTAGTAAATGCAAGAAGAACTTGGTAATGATGGCGCCCAATGTTGTTGATGAAGAAACAATAAAAATCCAATGTGATAGGCACCTTCCAAGCTCAAATCGAAATGCTCAAGCTGATGCCTCTATTCTTGCCTGGAAAAAGTTTAGATAATTAATTGAAGCACCAAACGCCCTCCAATTTTCCCTTAAAACGATGTCTTGATGATAGGAATTGAATACAACAATACCCAGAATGATTGGCCTCATCAATCGAAAGATATGAGCAAAAACATGAGATTCACATAGGTTGATCAACCTCCATGACAACAGATTATAGAGGTCTGAAAATGCAACTGAAACTTTACAAAATATCACTCCTTAAGATGATGAAATGATAAATCACAGTCAGCAATTATTCTCCAAATTGAATCTCCACAAATTTGTTTAATAAAATAATCAATCTCAGCAATACATTAGTTGTTGAAGTAACTTCTCAATCAAATGCAACAATACATCAGTTGTTGCAAGTCAAATACTTTACTCAAAATAAGTACAATAATACATCAGCTATTGTACTCAAATAATTTCCATAATAAAGCACAAGATTGGACTTCTGAAGTAAAGCCCACAATCAATAATAATTCAGCTGGTATCTCATAGCCTCAAAATTGCGTAACCAATGAGGGTTTTCATCCCCAAAGGTCCTCCAATGGCTGAAACCCTAGCTGGCTTCTCCACCACCAAAATTCATCAATTCAAACAACAATTCCTGGATGATAAAACAATGGCTGGCCTCACCTATTTATTCTTTTTCACCAAGAGGTCGGCCCAAAATCTTAAAGCTTCCAGAATATTATTTTATTTTTATTAAGTGACTTTATGATATATTATTTTATTTAAGTCACTTTAATAAATTAATTAAATATAAAGTTACCTTTTAATATTTATTTATTTGATAACTTTATAAATAATTAACTTAATACCACTTTTTAATTTAATTAAAATAATCAATTAGTCATCCTCATAAAATAATCATTATTTTGGACAACTTAATTAATTAGATTAATTAAATCAAACTACCTCCAAAACGGGGACATTACAGTCCGCCCCTCTTGAAATTGCTTGTCCTCAAGCAATTCACCACCTGGATCCCACAAGAAGAACTGCATAATGTCCCTGTCATCACCAAACAACGCCTGTAACACCAACACTCGCACAATCTGCTGAATCAACTCATTCCCAAAACTGTGATAGCGAATCTATGCAACCACACGATTGGAAAGCCACTACCTATTGCTTCCCATTGTGCCACTCTAATACCCCATGTCTCCAAAACAATGCAAGTCTCCAAGTCCTGAAACAAATGATAATCATCATGAGAGAGCAAAGTAGAAGACCTGCCAAACTTGAAATCATCATCTGAGGTCGGAATCAAATCATATCTGAGCTGACTAGAACACTCCTTATTCCACCCACCTCTTTGTGTCATCAAAGTCATCGTCAAATCCTGAACATGTGGGCTGAAATCAAACTGATGACCACACCTCAAGATGCAATCAAGGTGAAACTCTCCTGACTGAGCTAATGGAATACCCGAATGATCCAGTGTATTCCATCCAATATTGCCATCCTTGGAAGAAGGCTCACAACTCATAATAGGATGAGTTGGTTGTGCAACAACATCATCATGGATGCTATCTATTGCCTGGCAAGGTGTTGAATCAATACCAAAACCCAACGTGCAAGTCCTAGAAGGAATCATCTCCTTCTGATTCAACTGACCAATGTTAACCTCCAGAGTACCGAAGAAGATACTAGTACTCAGAACTCCACTAGCACCCGAATCTGTTGCCGACACTGATGTGTCTACACCACCACCTAACACTGCATCTGTATCCTGAGTGTGAACACTAGGTGAACTCATACTGCTATCATCTACAAGTGTCCTGGCTACCTGGAAGGAATGCTCTGAATCCTGAAGTGCTAACTGAGTGCTCACCAAAGAATCCCTAGTGACCATAAGCTCCTGAGAAAGCATATCAACTTCCTCCTCTTTCCTCATCAAGGCATCTGAATAGATCCCAACAAGGTTAAGAAGGTGGTCATAGTCTGAAAGAAGGTGTAAATAACTAGATTTCATCCCTCCCATGCCTTCTTTGATCTCCTACAAGCTATCATGAGAAGACTCTGCCACAACTCCCTTTTGTCTTCTCTCAAGCTAAACCACCCAAAGGTGATTTTCAATCATCTTACGCATCCTATCATGATGAGATAGAGCTGCCACGATCCCATACTCATTCACCTTTAGCTGGTTCCTCAAATTATGTAGACCATACAAAGTATCTCTAGCTTCAACCTCACATGAAGAAGCCACTAACTGAGCCCGATATTCTTTTTCCACAAAGTCCTAAATGCTCTCATGTTGATTTACAAGTAGGTTAGCACCAATTCCATCTATCAAATTAGTAGTGTCTTGAATAGGTGTCTGAAAACAAGAGGACTCATGCTGCTTCCTGTCCTCATCATCATCTTGCTCAATTGAAACATCGGATGATTGCATGATATCCTCTTGAAAAGAAGATGAAACCATAGGTGAAGTATCATTATCCTTAAATTGTTTAACCAAACTTCTTAACAACTCATGTGCCATGGGTGACACATCTTGCTCACCTTTCCAAACAGCCCATAGGTCATTTGTCACGAGCTTAGAAATAGCATCATCCTCATACAAAATTGAAGACATGATGGATTGCATTGAAGTGAGCATGCAACTAGGATGAACCTCATTGATAACATTCCAAAATATATGAAACATCTTGTGAATGTCATCAACATAATCCATGGATAACATAATGTTTTCAAAACTGAACTTTGCAAATACTTCAAGTAGTTTTACCCTCTTAGAAAAATAAGGGTTTTTTATGTCATCCAAACCTTTGAAACTTTCCACCATGATTTGAAGTACCTCTTTCATAATATGGCTATCATAAGGATTAGTAGTAGCTGTTATCCTCATAATTTCACTAATGCAAGAGATGGCTGCAAGTCTTACCACCTCATCATGATGTCTCATAAGTTGTGGCTTAACCAAGCAATGCACTGTTGGAGACAAAGCGAGTTCCATAATATCAGAATGTGACTGATCAACTATGCATAGACAAGTCTCTAACTCCTCCAAAGTGTTTAGAAGAACCTCCTTTTGCTAAGATAGATGTTCTAATTTCTTCCCTGTGTTGTAAATTCTTTCTTCCAAATCCCTTTCACCTGTTAAAGCCATGCTGGTAGCTGAAACTTGATCTTGAAATAACCCAATCAAGCTGGCAGGAAACCACTCTAATACCACTGTAATGAGCCTAGACCAACTGACTCAAAAACTCTTCTTTTGCTGCCTTGAGAATTTTGTCAAACAATTGGTGTGCAAGCTGATATACGCTGATAAGAACTTCTAATTGATTTGTTTTGAATTTCTCGTCACCAATGATGTTTCTTTAAATGTTTCCAATGGTATCAATGATTGCCAATGACAACTATGAATGTCTCTAAGATGAAATGCAATTGTTTTAATGCACTTTTGATGTATATAGATGACTGAAACTACATGCAATATGCAGCTACAACAATTAGAAATTATGACAAACACTTTGGATGCAACCTAAGATGGCATTTATGCACTTACAACCAAGTAGCATTAATACAAACACCTAGTATGCAATATTATAACATTATTTATGCCAAAGGAAAACCTACAACCAATTGACATTTTGACAAACAATTGGCATGCAAACTAATAAGCTGATCATGAATGACAATAAAATATTCAATTACAATAGTATTTGACCAACAACTTATATCTCCTTCTTTGCAATAAAATGTCTACTATAATGATGCTATGAATTGGCCAAGACTCTTGGCTTACAATTGTTTGACAATAGTGCCAAATCTGATTTTTTGAGTATTCACTTATAGCAGCAACTAAAATGCCTATGATAACAATGCAAACTACTTAGTAAATGCAAGAAGAACTTGGTAATGATGGCGCCCAATGTTGTTGATGAAGAAACAATAAAAATCTAATGTGATAGGCACCTTCCAAGCTCAAATCAAAATGCTCAAGCTGCTGCCCCTGTTCTTGCCTGGAAAAAGTTTAGATAATTAATTGCAGCACCAAATGCCCTCCAATTTGCCCTTAAAATGATTGTCTTGATGATAGGAATTGAATACAACAATACCCAAAATAATTGCCCTCCTCAATCGAAAGATATGAGCAAAAACATGAGATTCACATAGGCTGATCAACCTCCATGACAACAGATTATGGAGGTCTGAAAATGCAACTAAAACTTTACAAAATATCACTCCTTAAGATGATGAAATGATAAATCACAGTCAACAATTATTCTCCAAATTGAATCTCCACAAATTTGTTCAATAAAATAATCAATCTCAGCAATACATTAGCTGCTGAAGTAACTTCTCCATCAAATGCAACAATACATCAGCTATTGCAAGTCAAATACTTTACTCAAAATAAGTACAATAATACATCAGCTATTGTACTCAAATAATTTCCACAATGAAGCACAAGATTGGACTTCTGAAGTAAAGCCCACAATTAGCAATAATTTAGCTGGTATCTCACAGCCTCAAAATTCCATAACCAATGAGGGTTTTCTTCCCCAAAGGTCCTCCAATGGCTGAAACCCTAGCCGGCTTCTCCACCACCAAAATTCATCAATTCAAACAACAATTCCTAGATGATGAAACAATGGCTGGCCTCACCTATTTATTCTTTTTCACCAAGAGGTCGGCCCAAAATCTAGAAGCTTCCAGAATATTATTTTATTTTTATTAAGTGACTTTATGATATATTATTTTATTTAAGTCACTTTATTAAATTAATTAAATATAAAGTTACCTTTTAATATTTATTTATTTGATAACTTTATAAATAATTAACTTAATACCACTTTTTAATTTAATTAAAATAATCAATTAGTCATCCTCATAAAATAATCATTATTTTGGACAACTTAATTAATTAGATTAATTAAATCAAACTACCTCCAAAATGGGGACATTACAATCAAACCCTATTTTGGTAATCAAACCTTATAATGAAATCAAACAAGATAAAGGAATGGTGAATGAACAAAATGTAATGTTGCAACTCACCAAACCCTAGGAATAAAGTATTGTAAATATGTATGGGATGGCTCCAATGGATGTAGATCTTGACTCTTGCTTGAATGTGATAGATCCTGAATTGAACGCTTGCTTGAATCATAAAACCCTAAATCACAATTGTTACCTAAAAAAAATGATGTGTGATGACTTTGACATGATGCTTGATACTTGAATAATGCTCCAAAACACTTGATAATCAACTCTTGAATGCTCTCATGAACTCAAATTCACTATAAGAAATTTTCTCATGAAATTCTTGGATTACTTGATTTCCTGTAAGGTGAAACTGAGTGAAATAACCTTGTATTTATAATTATTTATGCCAAATTTCCTGAAATTACAATGCTACAAACTAACTTTAGATCTAAGAGGATGAATCCCACCAAAAATTTGAATTTAATTTAATTTTGAGCAACAAGGGACTCATACGCCAGAAGTGGCATATGAGTCCCATTAGGCTAGGCTATGGGTCACATTTTTCAAGAAAAGCTTAGATTCATGTGAAATCTAGATTAGGGCCCCAAAGCATAGTTGGGAACCATATACCCAAGGTGGCGTATTAGTCCCAGATCTCTAAATATGGGCCATACAATCCAAAAACACCTAAATTATGATTGGATGCTAGTTTATGTTAGGATTATCCTTGGAAAGATGCATTAATTAAGGCTTGTGGATGCAAAATAAGTTTAAATAAGGCATAAAGAAGCCCAATTAATTAATAAAACCCTAGATTAGTGTGAAAGTATGGTACAACACTTTACAACACCCTATATAAAGCACAATTAAATCCATTTAGTTTACAAGGGCCCAATACCTAATGTGAATATGTTAAACATATTACATCACATAATAAAGGCAATGCTAAGCTCAATTTGACAAGGAGGACCCAAACAAATGTGAAAATGTAAGGCTGTACATTTTTCGTCATTATGGAATTATTTCCCAAAAATGATGGAACTCCAAGAATAAATCTACCTTGAGAGTCTATATTCACAAAAAATACCCTTACTAAGCTTGAATTTTCTTTAGAGGCACCATCAAAGTTAATTTTGATAGTTTTAATGGTATTTTTCAAGTTCTTTGCATTATATTTTTGTTACACCTATCACTTCTAGAACGAATAAAATTTAGGCATATCTATCACATTGAATGGAAAGGACTTATTGATTCATTTTTGTAAATTAATAAATTCTTTTACTCCTAAATTCTTGATGTGTTTGATCAATGAACATAAATTATCTTGCTTGATAGGGCATCAATTGGGAGTGAGTCCATTTTAAATTTTAGATGTTAGTATATGATCATAATTGAATTTTTCCCTCTTGAGTTTCTAATATTTTGATCCATGGACTTGAACTCTACCAATTTAGAGGGGTTGGTGTGGATTGATAGGCCATCCATTTTGAAATTGAGGTGTTAGTATATGATATTCATAATTGAAATATGTATGAATGTGATTTATGTAGAATTTGATGATCCTAACATCTTGTTCCTATCTTGCAAGCACTTCATTTATTGGTGGTTTAGGTCTCAAAAATAAGTATTAACTACACAAAATTTGGATATAAGGAATCACTTGTAGAATTTGGATTAATAAATATGATAAGTTGAAAACATATATTATTTATTAAAAAATAATTTGGATTCAGTTTAGGATTAAAAATTGTACACTAAGATATTTTTTTAAATTATCAAGTATGCATTTAATTTGAAAAAAGACAATATGGTGTTGGCAAACATGTTTTTTGTTTTCAAACAAAAGAGTTGCATAAAATGCACAAACTCAAACTATTCAATGTGATAACAAAGACATAATTTTGTATTTTAATATCATAATTTTTTTAATTTTTAATCTTGATGTGCATGACTTAGATTGATTTATGTCCCATATAGAGCTAGATTTTGATCACTATTTGTGTTTTTAGTATGAGATGATGGATAATTGTATACACTTTTGTGTATTAATGACATATATCACGCTTGACTAAAATAACTACTTAAATGATAAAGAACGATGTCTTATTATATATTTATTTATTGATCTATATTTAAATAATAATAATAATAATAATTTATTCTATTAGATCTTAATGTGACCCTCAAACAACCACAACTATATATATATAAACAAAGTCTCCTATAAAACAATCAAAAATATCAATTATTGAAAGAATTGAATGAACTCGTTTCTTAATTATTAAAGATGAAGAATATTAGAAAAGCTAAATTGATTGTACGTTTAAGCAACGGTTCAATTTTAATTTAGTATCCTTAATTACAGTAATACTCTTATTTTTCTTTTATAGAACTTCTCCATTTAAATTGCGAAGAAGAGACAAGAAGGCACTGAATTAAAATGTGTATATTATTTTATAAATGGAGGAACCAACCTATGAAACAGTCAAACTTAATATTTGGTTAAGTAACAACCACGAAGGAGTCTAATCAATTGATGATAAGTCTGAATGTGCTCCTCGGCCTTTTGATTGGACATTGCAGTAATGGTTTATTTTTAGTTTTGTAAACGTCGTACTCTAATACCAATTTTGTACATTCCATAAGAATTTAATAATAAAGAAATTAAAATATCTATTATAGCCTGAGACGGTGGCTAACAAGACAAGAAGGTATTGTCACACAGGTAGCTAATGCCAATAGGCTAGTGGACCTTTCCAGCTTGAGTTCATTTTTGTTTCAGCAGGGCCTTTACTTTCATAACCTCTTAATTTGATGGAAAAGTTTGAAATTTTGCTAATTTCATTTGGAATGTAGTTGGAGAGACTGAATAAAGGGGCACCGAAATTTTAGATGTAATCCTCTTTACCGTAAGAAAACTAATTTGTCACGTTGGTATTCCTGTGCCTAGATTTGAATGCCATGAATTTCCATTTGAGGAATGCTTTTTAACTATTCATATACTGTCAATGGTGGTAGGTGTAGATTAGTTTATTTTCAATATACTGTCAATAGCATGTGGTATGTAATATTCTATTTCTCACAAATCTCACGCAAGATATGGAGCAAATGGAGGTGGAGGCTCATGTTGTGGGTAAATGCATTTTTTTAACAGAAAATAGCACGCTTCACATAAATATTTCAGGGGAATAAATTAAATTGTAATGAGTAAATAATTTGTTGAAAATAAAGAATTGGTTGAAATTATTTGGCATAAAAATGAAAATAGATATGGAATTTAAATATTAAAATAAAAGCGCATAGTTAAAATTAAATGATGGAATATGTAGTGTAAAATATTTGGAAGTAAATTGTCAATGTATAAAAATTTAAGGTTTGCATTTTGAAATCTAAAAAATTAAATGTATTTGTTAATTCATTCACATTTGAAATTTTGGAACTGAATTTTGTCTATAGACCTCAACTCTAGTATATAAATTTGAATTTTGATAATTTTGATATATGTGTTTTGGTTCACTTGATGTCTATGCATTGTATTGGCTAACTGATGGTGTAGAGGGACATCTTTTAGGATATATTCTTCTTTTCTTAAATCTCTAAGATATTGATTTAATAATTTTATAGAGATAATTGAAGGTAATAAACACTCATTGAATATTCCCTTGATATTGATGTAAGTGAATGATGCAATATTAATTCTCTAATTACACTCTCTAAGTGGTGATGCAAGCTAGAAGTAAGAGCTTTTGATTGATATACAAGTTCTAGATCCTTTCAAATGACTTAGGGTTAGAATCTAAACAAAATTCAAAAGAGTATAAATGAAGCATTTCACCATTAAGTTGTACACAAGAATCAATTAGAAAAGGGTTTGGATCAAGGTCAAATTTGAACTTGAATCAAATAGAGTGAATGTAGATGGAATCAAGTTAGGCTTAAATGTGTGTTAATTTTTACATAAAAATAATATCAATTATATTAATCATTTTATAAAGGATAAACAAGTCAAAGTAAACAAAAAATTTAAAAAGAAGAAAGAAATGTATAAGATATAAAATTTTCACCATTACAACTCTATATTATTTTTTAAAAAATTATTATAAAATATTAAAAAAGCTAAAAGAAATGAAATCACTTCATCTTACAAACCATTTTTCAAATATAATTAACCAAACTAAAAAAATCATTAATTTAGATTATATTCTATATTTACCAGTAAACACACTAACACCATGAAATCTATACTTCTATAGAGAAAGGCATAAGCTATCTTTTAATTAAAATAAATCAAGGATAACATTATAGGAAAAAAAAATTCATGAGCCCACACCATAAGAACCCATCATAAGGATTAAAAAATAGACACTTGAATAGGTAATATTATGAATGACACACAACATATGAATGACATCATAACATCATATAAGTGGTTATAAATAATCTACATGTGCTTGTTAATACCTCATATCATTAGCAAGGTAGAACTTTGAAGTAGTTAACAATGACTTTTTGCAAGTCATATATGAGATATGGTCATTTAGAACATAAAAACAACAAAGGGATTCTATTTAACATCACAAAATTTTAGACTCCATAGAATTTGAATTCATAGAAGAATATAATTATTAAAAATTAAATTTGATGACTATCTATGATATGATTTAAATAGATAAAGGTTACCAACTTGCATTTAATAGATTGTCATCCAATCTTAAAATTTATGACCAATATTGTCATTACATGAAATCTAAGCTCCATAAATTTAATTCATATATAATAGTCATCTCTACTCTTATTCTTATTTAACTCTTGTAAATAAATTATTTCTATTTAACATAAACCTAATTTACTTCTATCTATTGATAAAGTTAAATGGTTCTCATTGAATCCACCAAGAATCAAATCTTGATAGACCTCATACCATAAAAATGAAATTGACATTGTATCCTAGACTGAAAAAAATTAATACTACACAA
>VDFB02075321.1:398609976-398647719 GCA_007258455.2 Sequoia sempervirens
TTTAAAAAAAAAAAACCTAGTAGTTTAGAAACTACATTCAATTTGCTACAAATTCTATTCTTACATATTTTTGAAATAATATAGATAACTTATTCAAATTTTTACATCAAGTTGGCTAACTCTGATTTTTCTGAATTTTTCACCACTTAAGGGACAACTTTTTCCATGATGATCCTGCACATACCCAGACCAATCTTGGCTTTTCAAGTGTGTGGACCTATTATGTGACTTGTGAAGCTCAGGAAACTATTTCATAAGGATGCATATTCATCGAGGAACCTTCGTTTCGATCCACATCACGTTCTTTCAAGGATCAAAGAAAGTTCATATGTTTGGTTGACCTTCACACATTTCATCAACTTTGGGGTTTGAGACCTCTTGAGGCCAATGCAGACCTTTTATAAAGCTGGGGATTAGTATATATAGGCATTATGTAGTTGCATTAATTAATCAAGTAGTGATAGAAGGATCTAAGGAAATAACGACTTTGACCCACATTGTATTTTAGGGCTTAGCACCATATCATTTTGAATTGTGTAAGCCGAAAGGTAGGGCATATTGCCCGTGAATAATTGATCAACCCTTATATTTCCATGTGTGTGATTTTTATTCCAATTCTTTGAGTTTCCATTGTGTTTACTCTTGCTACAAGGTTGGATAGTCCTAATTCTGGACCCTCCATCCTTCACTACACCAAGTGGTATCAGAGAGAAGTTTGTGAACCTTTGGAAAACTAGAACGAAGTTGAGCAAAGGAATTCCATAAGATCTTTGTGTGGAAAAATTTCCAACTTGAGGCAGACTACTTGTGTTTGTCAACAAATCACCAATTGTGATGCAATTGAGACCCTATAGCTAGATCGCTGACTTGAGACAGTTGCACTGGATCCTAGGAAGAGATTCCACCAAGGAGAATTCATACTACTGCTAATGTTTCTGGAAAGATGGATGAGATGATAGAAATGATGTGAACAATGAAAGTGAGATTGGATGTTGTTGAAGAAGACATAAGAAAGGGATTAAACCCTAGACCTAATGATGAAAGTGATGATGATGAAATTCAGGCTACAGATCGAGCTAAAGAGGAAGAATCAAATCATATGAAGATGTTGAAGGCTATTTCAAAAATAGGAAAGTGACCTAGAATTGAGATTTCAAACTATATTGGTAACCTAAACCCTAAGGAGTTGATTGATTGGATAAATGGCATTGAAGAATACTTTAAATATGAAGAAATTGAAGATCTGAAGAGAGTGAGATTCGGAAAGACTAAGCTGAAGTGACATGCTGCAATATGGTGGAAGGAAGTTCAATTAGAAATAAATAGAAAACGAAAAGAAAAGATTGTGAAATGGGATAAAATAGTGACAAAATTGAAGAACCATTTAATACCTGTGGACTATGAGTTGGAGTTGTTGAAGAGATTGCAAAACATGAGAAAAAAGGAAAAGACTGTGAAAGAATAGACAGAGGAATTCCATAAGATCGTCATCAGGACCAAACGTAGTGAAGCAAGAAAGGAGAAAGTGGCAAGATATATCAATGGGCTGAGGATGAATATTTAGGAAGAGTTGAGTTTAGTAAGGTTGAATTCGGTAGAGGAAGCATATCAATTTGCATTAAAGGTGGAGGAAAAGCTAAACAAAAGAAAATAATAGAGGCAAAGGGGAAGAGGAGGTAGATTTCAAAGCTCAAAAGGTCACATTACAAAGGAGAGAAACTATATGTGGAACAAAACAAGGACAAAGATTCATACCACAAGGAAGAAAAGGATTCCAATTCGTACCACAAAAGGAGAGATGATGAAAATTCTTATAGCCACAATAGAAGAGGCTACAATTGTTACCGCAATGATGGATACCGAAGAGATAAGAAAGGATATGAAAAGAGAAATTTTAGAGAAACCTATTTCAAGTGCAGAGGAGAAGGACATAGAGCATTTGAGTGTGGCCAAGAAAGTGAGAAGAATGAAAATCATGCAAGAACCAGATATGCAGAGGAAGAACAAGTGAAATCACTAAGTTTTAGAGGAAGTCCTGAGAAGGGAGAATCATTATTCATGAGGAGAGCACTGTTCCATGAGAAAGAAGTACCTAAGGAAGCACCACAGAGGAAAAGTTTGTTCCATACTAGATGCAAAGTAGGAGGTAAGTGTTGCAAAGTTATCATTGATTGTAGTAGTAAAAATAAGCTAGTTTCTGAGGAAATGGTGACAAAGCTGAATTTGGAAAGAAGAAAACATTTGAAGCCTTATAAGATAGCTTGGATTCAAGATGGGCACAAGATACTAGTAAGTGAGCAATGTCTAGTGAAATTCAAAATAGGATCATATCATGATGAAGTGTTGTGTGATATCATGTCGATGGATGTATGTAATATGTTATTGGATAGAACTTGGCAGTATGATAAGAAAGCTATACATGATGGGAGAAAGAATACCTATACCATAATGTCCAATGGAAAGAGAATCACCTTGACACCTTTGGAAGATGAACCTGAAAGTGAAGTATGTGGAACAACTAGAATCAATTTGGTAGGTGGAAGAATTTTTTGGATGGATTGAGACATGAGAACATGTGTTTTTCTTTGATTCCAAGGAAGTGCAGAGCCACAGATGCAAAGAGAATCACAAGAGAAGAAGAATCACCAAAGAAGGAAGGCATTGAACTAATAATAGAGTACCAAGATCTAGTATAAGAAAATGTGCCTAAAGGATTACCACTAATCTAGAGTATCAGTCATCACATAGATCTTATTCCAGGAGCTAGTTTTCCAAACAAAGCTACACACCAAATGACATCAGGAGAGAATGCGGAGCTAAACAAACAAATATAGGAACTGTTGAAGAAGGGATTGATCAAAGAAAGTATGATCCCATGTGCAGTACCAGTTGTACTTGAACCTAAGAAAGATGGATAATGGAGGATGTGTATAGATTCAAGAGCTATCAATAAGATCATAGTGAAGTATAGATTCCCATTTCCTAGGATGGATGACATCATGGATAGTATGAGTGGAGAAAAGTATTTTACCAAGATAGACATAAAAATTGGATACCATCAGATCACTAATCAGAGAGGGAGATGAATGGAAGACTAATTTCAAGAAAAATAAGGGATTGTATGAGTGGTTGGTCATGCCATTTGGACTAACTAATGCACCTAGTACATTTATGAGGCTGATGAATGAAGTCTTGAAGAAATTTTTGGGCAAGTTTTTCATTGATTATCTGGATGATATTCTAATTTTTAGTAGGACTAAGGAGGAACATTTGGAGCACATCAGACAAGTATTTCAGAGGCTAAGGGAAGAGAAGTTGATAAAAATCAAGAAGTGTAGTTTCATGAAGGAGGTTCAACTAGTATATCTAGGATTTGTGATATTTGTAGAAGGATTGCAGATGGACCCTGAGAATGTTTGAGCAATAGTTGAATGGCCTACACCTATGAATGTTGGAGAAGTAAGATCATTTCATGGACTAGAAATTTTTTATTAGAATTTAATTAGAAATTTTAGTTGTATTTGCACACCTATGACAAAGACAATGAGGGGTGACTAGAAATAATTCAAGTGGACATCTGGAGCACAAAATATTTTTGAGTTGTTGAAGCAAAAGGTGACAAAACAATCTATGTTGGCATTATCAAAATTTGATAAGGTATTCCAAGTGGATTGTGATGCTATGGAAGTGCAATAAGAGCTGTGTTAAGTCAAGAAGGGAGACCAGTAACCTACTTTGGTGAGAAATTGAATGATTCCAAGAGAAGATATTCAGTCTATGATTAGGAGTTCTATGCAATAATACAAGCCTTGAAGAAGTGAAGACATTACCTGCTACCTAAGGAGTTTGTGTTGTATATAGATCATCAAGCTTTACAATTTTTGAATAGTCAAGGGAGTTGAACTAGAGACATATGAGATGGGTAGAGTTCTTGCAGAGTTACACATTTATATTGAAACACTAGAGTGGGAAGTCAAACAAGGTTGAAAATGCATTGAGCAAGACGAGGAGTCTATTGACAGAGATGAGGATCAAAGTATTAGGTTTTAAGGAACTGAAGCACATGTATGTGGATGACATTGACTTTGTTGAGGCATGGAAGGCTTGCAAAGAACCTATGGATATGGATAGCGACAAATGTTTGGATTATTTCATTTAGGAAGGTATGTTGTTCATGAACAATTAGCTATGTATTCATAGAAGTTCAATGGGAGAGAATTTGATCAAGGAAAAGCATTGCAGAGGATTAGTAGGACATTTTGGAATTGATAAGACTGTAGCATTGGTGAGTGAGAACTATTTTTAGCCATAGTTGTTTAAGGATGTTAGGAAGTATGTTCAGAGTTGTAGGATTTGTCAAGTTGCAAAGGGAAATAGATAGAACACTAAAATGTATACACCATTGACAGTACCAAAGAGACCATGAGAGGAAATTAGCATGGATTTTGTGTTGGGTTTACCTAAGACACCGAGAGGATTTGATTCTATATTTGTGGTTGTGGGAATTTTTTCTAATATGGTGCATTTCATACCTTGTAAGAAGAACAGTGATGTAATACACATGTTGCATACCTATTTTTCAAGGATATTGTGAGATTACATGGAATACCAAAGAGTATAGTATCAGACAAAGACACTATATTGATTGGATATTTCTAGAAAATATTATGGAAGAAGATGATGACAGATTTGAAGTATAGTTCGACATTTCACCCACAGACAAATGGACAAAAAAAAGTGGTAAATAGGAGTCTGGTGAACTTTTTGAGGTGTTTGACTGAAGGTAAATCAAGAAATTGGGAATTAATACTACCACAAGCAAAGTTTGCATGCAAAAATTTAGTAAACTAGAGCACAGGAAAGACACCATTTGAAATTGTGACAGGACAACAACTCAAAGGATAACAAAATTAAGGGATATCATTATGGAGAATAAAAGGAGTGTGGAGGTAGGAGAATTTTTAGGATTCATGGAGACAATGCATACTCAAATCAAGGAGCATCTGGAGAAGATGAACAATAACTACAAGGAGAAAGTAGATAAGAAGAGAAGACATAAGGAGTTTGTAGTGGGAGAGGAAGTAATGGTATATCTAAGAAAAGAAAGATTTCTAGTTGGGACATATAATAAGTTGAAGATAAAGAAGTTTGGAACTTGTAAGATCATCAAGAAGTTCGATTCTAGAAATGCATACAAAGTGGAAATATTGAAGGAATTTGGAATATCACCTATATTCAACATTGCAGACCTATACCAGTATCATGAAGGGGAGTCACGGAAGGATAGAGGAGTTGGTTTGATGGACTAGATAGCACATCATCTAGATGAAATTGAGGAAATTTTATACAGCAGAGTTGGTTGTAGTACTAGAGGAAGGCAATACAAGGAATATCTAGTCAGATGGAAAGGAAGACCTGAGGAAGATTCATCATGGATTCCTCAGGTTGTTGTGGACCACATCGGTTTTCCTCTAGCCCTGAGAAAGTGAGAGGCTCACTTTTCTTCAACCTCAGGTGTCTGATGTAGGAGAATCCTAGGTTTTAGGCAATCTTGCATCAACCAAAAATATAAGCATTCATGTTTTCTTGCATTTCAAGAGTTATCTATTAGGACCTAGTCTTGGTAATTCATACCGCATTGTACTACATTATAACATCAGAGCTTACGGAGTAGGATATATGATATGCATTGCAACATATACATCATATCCAGAATTCAAGTGTATTGGAGATTCCAACATGAAGTTATCGCTAATAGAATATTAGTTCTATTCAAATAGAGAGCATTCATAGACTAGTCTTGGCTTTTCAAGTGTGTGGACCTATTTTGTGACTTGTGGAGCTCAAGAAATTATTTCATAAGGATGTGCATTTATTGAGGAACTATTGTCAATAGATTTGCACCCTGTTGAATGAAATATTTAGTAATCTACTGAAACATGGAAACCTCCTTCAGATGTGGGTGATCTGAGTGAAGGAGGAATCTCCAGAGAAAGTTGGTTCTCCGAATGATAAATCCTATTCTAAAACAACCTCCGAGGAAAGGGATAAAAGATGACTAAACATAAAAACCTATTTCTAACAGATGACTTTCAAAACCTAATAATGATTTAAAGATGATTATGATCTCTTCCTCACAAATAGCTTTCAAAAAGATGCAATATTTCACAACTTCACATGAAGAATTGATACATAAATAATTTGCATGAAGACCTGACTTAAAGTACAACATGCAACCTGTATTCTAAACTTTCTGCATTAAGAATTACAGTTTAAGGACAAAAAAAAGACTCTGTAAACATAAATCACAAGATAAAATAAAACTAAAATTGCAAATGGACATAGAAATGAGAAGTAGGAATGTTGTCTTTATTCAACTAAAGGAGAATGCCATAGTCTAAAACTGAGTACAAAATGGGTTCACAAGCTCAAAAATGTGTATGAGCAGGAACTCTGATCTGAACTACTGAGAAGGAGAGCTAAAATGACTAAGTCTATCAAAACATAACTCTCAAGAAACCTTAATCCGAGCTCAGAAAAAGCTCAAGGAAAAAAGGCTTCAAATTGTCTCAAAAAACTACCTAAAAGCAGGAAAAAGCATACTGTTTTTATGATCACACTGTCAAGCCTCTAAAAATAGGGTGGATTTGCTTTAAAAGCTCAAAAAACACCTTATCTCTCCAAGATAGGTCTCAAATCCGACCAAGAGGAAAAGTGAACAAAAATCTGCTAAAAATAGCAAGAAAGCACAAACAATTTATAAAAGATTGTTTTATGATTTTGCTTTACAGGATTGCAGATTTGCACAATTTGCTTTATTTTTGTAGTTAAAGATTAAAATATTTTGCAAAAAGAAAGTCTCCTTATCTCTCCATTACAATATTCTAATTTTCTCAACAAATCATAAAAAACATTACACATCATTATCTTCTTCTCACCCTATCAAAAATTCGCCATTGATTTCTCTAAAATCAATCAAGAAATAAACAAAGAACCTTAAGTCATAAGGCATCAAAACCTAATCTTAGGTCACAAGATATCCATTAATATTATCATTGTTTAACCCATACCCAAGGCTTCATATTTCACTAAGGCAAAAGAAATAAGTCACAAACACTTAACCTAACCTAAGCTCATGAAATAAGTCTTAAAAGACTTAACATATGGACCAACTTAGGAATTCGACCCCCCTTCAAATATCAACATTCAGACTTTGATAAGTTATAATGCAAAGATTAAAATTTTTGACCTCCATTTGACATTCACCACGTGCTTTGACCGAACATTCTGGATGCTTATGGTATAGCTCGAATTGGGGCATGAGAAAATAATTCCAAACCCTAATCATGATTTCATTTTGCACCCGTGAGTTTGAAGGAAAGAAGCTTTTGACTGGAAGAATAGCACCGCCATGATTGTGTTGAACTTGAGCTTGTGCGCCTCAGAAATCATCATCACTTCTTTAGAAAAATGAACCCCTCAGTGTGTAAGCTTATTCCGCTTTGTATCATAGCTCTCCTTCATTATTGAAAGAACAAAACAATAGATAAGGCCGTGACTTGTTCATATTTTCTGACTTTCTATCTTCTCTGTACTTGTTCTTCTTTGGCCATAATGAGCCCGAGCTCGACCTCTATTTGGAGACTCCATGAGAGAGCTCGGCATGGATTTTTTCTCTTCTCTTCTAAGCACGAGGGTAAGCCATTTACTCACAGCTCCACCGCTTCTCACTTTTGTTCATTATGGCCTTAAGGTCATGGCTTTACACACTCTAATATCTCTTTATCTTGCATTTTCTATGCTCATATCCATTATTTCAGTGCTCTATCCTCACTATGAAAGCTTAGTTGTCACTTACGGGCTCAAACCCCTGGCATTTGGAAGCTATCTGAAACTTTTGGCCACGGGTAGAGTGCTTTTCCACAGATCTGGACTAGTAATTTTCTTCTTTTCTAGACATTTATTCTCCAGAGGCTTAAAGAATCTCCTCCTTGCTCATGAACTTTGGCCATGTTCAGGCTGCACCAGATGTGTATTGTAGAAAACATCTTCTTTGTAGATTTTGGGTTTGACCCAGAACAAAAAATTGATCATTATGTCTATTTGAAAGCATTTCTGCATATGGGTATCATGAAAAAAAGAATAAAATTGTGTTTCCTTTCTTTTGTTGTTCGATTCATCATGAAAATTGCATTTGTAACTCTATTGCTATCTTATGTAAAAAAAACCCATATGGATTATCCTCATTATTGCATTTTTCTGTATTTCAAAAGAAAACCTTGAATTGGGTACTTGCTATTTGTTTTTATTCATATGAGCTCAACCCAAAATAAATAATGATTCTATTCGGACTTTTGAAACCACAAAGCGACATGGGTATTTTATATTTATGAAGAAAACTGTATTTCTCTTCCTCTGATGCATGAACCACCTCCTCTCTACATTTATCTTGACATTTGCTTAACAAGCCCTCTATTGGGTAACACAAAAGATAAAAATAAATAAAAAATACATGTTTTATGTATTCTGAACATGGATAATTTTGTGAGTAGTGACAAAAAATTGTATATTCATTTGCATTTACTCTTAAGGTTTCGACTCAAATAACCGTGATGCTTTCTTTGATATTTTGTTTTCAAAGGAAAACCCAACTGATGATCTAGAAACACACCTATTATTTCTAACATTCTCACTCAAGTTAGCTCCATCACCATAGTCTCTTTTGCAGTTTCAGATGCAAAAACCCATAATTGGCATTTGTTATTAAAATTGATTTCGACTGCTCTCCAATTTCTGCATTTTCAGTTAATCATGATAAACTAGGCTTCTAAGGCATTTGAATTTCTTACCTCCAACATGATTCTATAGTTGTTCATTATGAAGAGAAGGACCTCTTAATGTATACTATCTCCATGCTTGTTCACTGTACGCACATCAGTGCTCTTTTGACTTTCCTTCACCTTAACACAACAACCCTTTGCCTTCTGCTCTTGGATTTTATGTAGAGAAACTAAATTGAAACTTTGTAACATCATGACCACATGCTACTCACCAGCTTATATGCATAACTGACAACCTAGAACTTCTTCTGGAAAGAAAGTGCTTTCTCTTCCCTTATTATTCTGGAATGATCACTTGTTATTACAATTCATAATGCTGTATTTACTTATTAATCAACTGGAACTAGTGATTCATTCAACACTCAAATGCACTATCTGTCCTTTGTACTCTTGGGAAACGTGGTACTCTTCATGCATTTTTATGTTCCACTAATCAAACTACTTTCAAAACTGGTCTCTTTCATGATCAAAACAAAAACTCTTCATTAAGGCATAATGTATGTATGTTCACTATCCTTGACTGTGAAAAGAATAAATTGATGAACTAAAACTTGTATGACATATATGATTATGACAAGCACAGAACATGAACTATGCAGCAATATCTGATGCAAATGTACTCAACTGAATTTCTTAAGTGAACTAAATTCACTATTCACCTATAGCCTTCAGAAAACAAACCTGATCGTTATGAATGCACAGTTGGTTTAGTTACTCGATGGATAAATTTTTTTTAACTCCTTTAGTTGATTTTCATTTATCTTGATGAACATGATAATGTATCTTCAAAATCAGCCCATTTAATGAATAGGGCAGCATGCTGAGCTCTACCCTTGTGGGAGCCCCTTTTTCTCCACATGCTTGGTCTTCGAAAAAATGTTCAGCTTCGTGATTTTACCTATACCTGCACAAGGAAACAAACAATGTTAGCATAAAAATAGAACTTGATCGTGATATTGTTATTTCTCCTTCATCTCATTTCTTTCGTACTGCACTTGATTGATTGTTTCAATGCATGGTTAATAGTAGGTTGTACTATTGTGGGTGCCTCCTATAAGTTACATCATAATCGGAGCCACTGACACCCCTCTTTTTCTCTTTCAGGTCGATGGAACACAAGAAGACAACAATGCACCATTCATCATCAAACATCGATAATCAGGCAATGATGATTATGTCATCACTTATATGTTTTATTTTCTGCATCTTCAGTAGTGCAATGTGCTATTAGCAATGTATTGTAACAGTCACATGCACGGCTTGTGTGGATCTTTGATTTCAATTCTTACTTTTTATTTGAAAAGAAAATGCATTTAAATGCAAATGTTGTAATATCATTCTGATTGTCGAGATCAAATGAAGCCTTGTAAAATATGAGTTTTTTCATGAAATAAAAGAAAGCATCTGAAATGCTATTTTTCTCATTTACTCAATTCTGTATTTCTTTTAATTCTGCAACATCTGAATGGTATTATGAAAACTCCACTCTAAAACTCTATTTCTCCTTTAAAATGTATAACTGTCACTCAATGCACAATGATAATAATGTGAAATAGCATTGAAATTAAACTACAATTTCACCTTGTGATGTAAAACATTTAGCTAGCTCTACCAATTGAGCTGAGGCGAAAATTTGGTAACAGGAACCTTCATTCCGATCCATGCCATGTTTGTCTGAGGATCAAAGGAAATTCATATGTTTGGCTGACCTTCACATGTTTCATCAACTTTTGTGTTTGAGACCTCTTAAGGCCAACATGGACCTTTTCTAGAGTTGGGGATTAGTATATATAGGAATCATGTAGTTGCATTAATCAATCAAGTAGTGATAGAAGGATCTAGGGAAATAAGGGCTTCGACCCACATTGTATTTCAGGGCTTAGCATGATAACATTCTAAATTTTGTAAGCCAGAAGGCAGGGTATGTTGCATCTGAATAATTGATCAACCCTTATATTTCCATGTGTGATTGTTATTCCAAATCTTTAAGTTTTCATTGTGTTTACTCTTGCTGCAAGTTTGGATAGTCCTAATTCTGGACCCTCCATCCTTGACTACAACATGTCAATAGGAAGAATTACAAAAGGAATCTTCAAAAGAAACTTAAGCATGAAGAAGAGAAAATTGCATCAAGACTTGAGGGAGTTAAGGTATCATATGAGCAATCCAAATCTATTGTGAATAATAGAAATAAAGAGGAGTATATTTCCTTGGAAGGTAATAAAAGAGTATAGTTTTAGTGTGAGCATCCCTTGAAAAGAGATGGGTCATTTATAATCTATAGTAGGTCTTGAAGAAAGTGAAGTAAGAGAAGATAGAAGTGAAAAGAGGAGTTAACATTTGAGTAGCTACAGATATTCTAGATTGATGAAGATATAATCAAATAGCCCAAATTTGAGAGAAAATAAGAGAAGAAGAAGTTCATATGCAAAAGGATAGAAAATAGCTGAAAGACAATCATTCAACTATATAAATCAGATTACTTGAGAAAGAGAAGGAAGGTGAGAATACTCTCACAAAGATATCAAAAGATGATCTTTATCTAGCATCCATGGATAGAGAATGATGAGATAGTTAAACAAATTCTTAACTTGTTAAATTCAAGGAGATGATCCAATTATTTTGGAAAGCTGGAGAGGTTGAAAGTGACCCAAGCAACTTAGAAAACAAAGGTTAGAGAAATAGAGAAAGTGGGTTATTAGAGCAAGGGGGAGAATTAGAGAATCTCCAATAGGGGGAGAAGCTTATCCCTATTACATTGGATGTAAGAATATAACTAGATATTTCCCATGATGCATTTTTGGATAGATGTCTTATAAACATTCCTTTGCCATTGATGTCAAAGGGGGGGAGATAGAGTAAGGGGGAGCAATGCAAAATAAGAGAATTATGATTGTGTTGCCATGAATGACAAAGGGGGAGATTGTTGGAATTCATTGTCATTGATTTCATAGAATTATGAGAGATTATTGGACATGTTGTCATTGATGTCAAAGGTGAATAAATTATTTTCATTGATGTTTGTCCAATACTGTCAACTCATAACCATGTTGCCGCCACCTACCAACCACTGCATGATATGGCAACTAGAAGGTAATTTCTCATGCTTTTGGATTGATTTCACTTAAAGAGCTCAAATAACTAAATGTTTAAGCAATGGGTTCATTCTAGAGAGAATAGACATGCAGGTAAATGTACCCTCTTCCATTAAATTTTGAGCATCTTTAGGTTGCCCACAAGGAAATGTATCTAGAAACTCATTTATATAATTTTATTATTATTATTATTATTATTTTTATACTACAAGGGTGTCCCCATGACCTAGCCCAACGGCCAAGCAGCCCTTACCTTGGGTACTTGGAGATCAATGAACATATTGGATAATGCTCACACTTGTTGAACATACATGAGTAGAATATTAAGTATTATTATGACATCAAAGATCATAGTTGACTTCAAAGAAAATCCATAGTATAAAGGAGTTTTTCATACTGCTCTTGCTCAAGAAGACCATTGCAAAATTGATGAGATTCTCTTTGGAACAGATTCACACATCATTAGATATAGATATTTTGATTAAGGGAGAATAAATAAGTAATTAAAGGAATCCACTATAATTTAAAAGAGGAGCAAAAGTGATAATATTTATTTTAAATTAATATCATGTTCTTGGCTGACCACCATGTGTTTAAAAGAATTATATATATATATATATAGTTGGCTGACCACCATGTGTTTAAAAGACACACACACACAATTAATCACCCAAGAGAGTTACATATAAAATGTGATTTCATGTGGAGCGATTAAGATGATGAGAATGATTATTGTTTTGAAAGAAGAGAAATTATACTTTATAATTAGAAGAAAAACATATATTAAGAAAAGTATATATATTATTAATGAGGGAAATATTATAGAAAAACATCGATTATATTCTATAAGGTAGTGCTTCATTATAAGATAGAGACTAATGATATAAAAGGCTATGATTATATTTAAAGAAAGGAAAAGAAAAAGTCATCTAAAAAAATAAGAAAAAGACAAAAAATATATAACAAATAAAAAGTCAACAAAGAATATAATAAGGAAATGATTCCATCTAAAGAAACAACAATGGTTATTTGTTGTAAGACTAATACGAGTAGAGGTTCATTATATGTGTAAGACAGTGATTAATAATAAGACAAGGATTAATAATAAAGGAGCAGTGATTGACAGTAAAGGACCAATGATTATTAAAAGAAGCAATTCATTATTGAAGGAAACAATTCATTTACAAAGGTTATCTCTATTCAAAAGGATGTCTCTCTTCATAGAGACATGAAGATATAAAAGGTGATTGTGGAATGTGAGTTGAACAAGGGTGATATCATAAATACACCAGCAGATCCAAGTGTATGAAAAGTAGATTTGAAGAAGAATATACTTATATTTTAAGATGGATTTGTGAAAAGTTAAAATGTAGATTTATATGAAGAATTTATGGTAGAATGATAAGAAAAAGTTCAATGAAGTGTTTCTTAATTTGAACAGCAGATCTAGAAGAAGAGAAGGAGCAAACATATGAAGTATAAATCAAGTTTATTTTAAAGAGAAGTATGTTTGATTGCAAGAAGATGATATGAGCAAATTTTTAAGTGAGATATTGATATTATTTATGATCAGATTTGAAGGGAAGAGTACGTGATTTGGATCAAATTTGTGGAAGGGAAGAGTGCATTATTTGTGATCATATTTTTTGAAGAGAAGAGTACATTATTTGTGATCAAATTTTTGGAAGAAAAGAATACATCATTGTGATCAGATTTGTGTAGAGGAGAACAATATAATTTACTGAGGAATTGGTAGCTTGGTGCCTATAGTGGGTTGGTGCTCACAAATTAAATGAGGGGTTCGTGCCTCTAGAATTTGTTTTAAAAATAAATAATAAAAGCAATATTTTTGTTGTGGTTTTCTCCCATAAGGGTTTCCACATAAATCTTGATGTTCTTGTGTTCTTAATTGTCACTTGATCTTGCATAGTTATTGTTGTTATGATTAATTTAAGTTTAAATTGATAAAAGTTTGTATTATACTGATTCAGCCTGCCCCCCCTCGCCCCCCACCTTCACTCAGTATAATCATGTGCTCATCGGAGGTTGGATGCCAATTGTAGAAATTCCAACTTCCATATAGATTCTAGTGACAACTTTGTGCTCCTTTATTGCTTCTTGAATGTCTTGATATTAGATGAAGGCAAACAAATAAGGGTGATTTTTTTTTAGCGATAAACAAGTTTTGAAGGGGCCTTAAAACCTTGTACAAAAAAGAACAAAGGCAGGAAAGATAAAGCAAATTGGCTGGCCCCCAAACACCAAAGCACTGGTTGATTACGAGACAATTAGCACCCCATCAACAAAAAACAATAAGCCAAAACAAAAACATACAAAAAGAGAACAAAACGAGCATCATTTAGAGAAGTTCCTTAAGAATTTTGGCTGCTTTGAGATCCTTAGAGATCATCATGCCATGCATATCCATGACCTCCTCCACATCATGCTTTGTCACCATTTTGCACTTCTTAGTTTTGCTCCAAGTTCAAACACTTCACCCCATGCCCAAATCTGCAACCTGCAGCTCCTTATCAGCATCATCACCCCCCTCTTTATTCACTGGATCACTAGAAAAAGATCTTCCAGTCTACTCCCTTGCCTTCACATTCAGGAACACAAGCCCTTCAACTGAGGATTCAATTTTCTACTTACTAAGATTGATAATCTTGTCAAGGTCTTTGTGCAGCAGTAGGAAGTTCCTTACCAATGTTGATGTCCTTGGGCCATAATCTCTCTTTAAATTGGCCATGTCCTCCACCATCAGTCCCACACTGGAATTCAGTGATTTAACCAAACTGAAAATAAAATAATGGTGATTTGTTTTTGATAAAAGGGATAAGCAGGTTTTACAAGGACCCAAAACCACAAAGTAACATTACAAGCAAAGACCAAAACAGAGGTCTGAAAGACAAAAAGGCTGCCAAAGAGATAAAAACCTACAAAAATAGACAGTCGCAAAAAGCCGCAAAAAAGCCATCAAAAGGCCAGTAGACAGATAAACCAGGGCCCAGCCACAACTAATCCATAGTCTTCAGAAGTTCGTCAGCAACCTCTTCCAGGTCCACCATATCCTGGACCCCCTCCATGAGAATCTGAGTCATATTTGGGGTAGATAGGGCTTTTCTTTTCATACTTGATCTAGTGCGCCTAGAAATACCCACGTCCTCATCATGATCTTTCTCCTTATCTAAGTCGACAATCAGTGCTCTGTTATGGGTTTTCTCCACACTTTCGGTCATGGCTTTGATGATTAAAGAATTATGTTTGGCTATTCTGCAATTATGATCAACAATTTTTTTCATGGTTCCTTTAATTTTATCAAGACCATTCTCAACAGTACTATCTTTGTGCATGCTATCCTTCGCAAAGTTATTCTTCTCCACTTCAAGTTGTATTAGCCCCGCAACTTTGGCTTCAATTTCCCCCAACTTACTATGAAAAGATAGATTTTTGGTCTTCAACTCACTAATTTCATAAAATAACCATTTGGCAGAATTAAATTGGTCCTCAGAGCATCTCTTAGCAGTTCCAATGAAGTCAAAAGGGGGGTCACTATCAGAATTGACACCAAAATTAACCGACTCTGCACCTCTGGGAGAGCTACAATTCTCCTTTTGAATATTCTGAGGGGAGTGGGGATCCTCAAAACTGACCTCAGCTGCCTTAACAGAAACAACAGGAGAGTCATCAGGATAGGAAACTAACTTGTTAGCCAGAGAACTAGAGCTCGCCAATATAGCATTAGGGTTAGTGTGGCCGGGAGAAGGAACAGAGCAGGCACCAGAGGGCTGGGGGGAGCGGCCAGAGGCAGAAGGGGGGTAGGGGAAGCGAGGAGAGCTTGACACGGCCAGAAGTAACTTTAGTCCAAGATATACTATGCTCAGTATCATCCTCATCAGGCTTCGAAGGGGCTAAAGGGTTTGGGAGGGCAGGCATATTCTGAAAGTGCTCATAAATGAGCCTTAAAAGACCTGTGTGAAGAATTGGGTATCTTTTAGGGCTCCTACTGTGGTTAGAAAAGCTATTTCTCAGGGAACAGAGCAAAAAGAAAGGGATGGAAACACGCACCTTATGCCAGAAGTGATTGAGTAGCATGAAGTGGTATCCATAAACCCTAGTGAAGTGGCCGTCAAGAGTGATGTACTCCATGATAACCCTTAGCACTTTTCTCCATAAAGCTTTTATGGTGTCCGCTTCATAGTAACTGTTCAACATCTTGACAAGATTTTGCTTCTCCGTTTCGGTCTTAGGGAACCTCATCACAGCTTCATCAGAGAATTTCCTATCTCTAATAAATTTATGCTCTTCAATCGGGATACCAGTAACCTCTGCAATCAAATCTTCATCAATCTGAACTCTCCTCCCAAAGAGGAGAACCTCCCCATTGTTCCAGTTTTTCTCAAAGAAATCAGTAATCTCCTCTTGAGGGTCATGGAGTTTCTCAATGAACGGAAGTAAGCCACCACTTATTATTTTTCTCCACACTTTAGTGTTCTTGGTGTGTGACTCAAAACTGGTAGGTTCGACCCTCTTTCGTTCCCCACCCATTTTTGAGATCTCGGTGCAAATACTGTTGCAAATGGAGAACCTGTTCCAAATAGTTCCTTTGCTTCGCAGGACCCACAAAGCGTGCCAAGGTAAATAATTACTCTTCCGGATACTCTCGGCCCCATGTAGTCTACTTATTTTGTTAGTCATGACTTGTACCTTAATCATTATTACAAGAAGCCGCCACTTTACCATTCACCGCATCAAGCACCATTAAAGCTTGAACATCAGAATGGAGGTCAATCCTTTTGTGCCACATGAGGATTTTATCACTCTTAACTCCCTCATTAGCAAAAACATCTGCGACTGCATTCGCCTCACGATAAGCATGAGTGATTTTAATTCTGTCGAACTTACTAAGTAAAACCTTAGCATCTTCAATCTAGTTTTTAATCGACCATGCGAGCTGGGACCTACCACAAAGGCTATCTATTATATTTTTTGAATCACCTTCAAGCCATAGATTTTTACATTTAATTTCCACTGTAAGGTTGATTATGTAATAAGCACCCGCCACTTCTGCCACGTGATTAGTTTGGACCCCTAAAGGGGTGGAAACAACTCCCATAAAGTTACCTGCTGAGTCCCTTAGGACCCCACCACACCCAACCTTCCCTGAATTTCCTTTGGCCACACCATCGAAGTTGGCTTTGGCCCAGCCATCCATAGGAAAACTCCAGCAAACTCCCTCCCTAGACTTTTTGGCCGAATTTGGAGCATTGGAAATATCCCATTTAATTCTCCATTCCCTAGCAATCCAGCTATCATAAGGAGAGCAAACCACAGCCTCAAACTTGTCCTCCCTGAAGGGAACAACAGAGAAGTTCTCTTTAATCATCCTAAGAATTCTTTCAAACATAATTTCCTCCGACGACTCCTTATCCCTGAAGATCCTGTGGTTTCTCTCTTTCCAAATTCCCCATGTCACATGGAGGAATGAGAAAACCCATAGTTTTTTTATAAAGGGGTTGAGAGAAGGGGCTTTCCATTGAACAAAAAAGTCTTCAACCGACTCCAGGGGGACCCAAGAAAAATGCCAGCATTTCAGAAGCTTGTCCCAAACCAAAGAGGAAAAAGGACAATGGATAGAAAGGTGGTTAACCGATTTGGCCTCGCTTTTACAGAGGTAGCATCTGTTGGAGAGTAGAAAACCTCTTTTGCAAAGATTATCAACAATTAGCACTTTATTTTGGAGCAAGGACCAAAAAAAGATGTTAACCTTAGGTAAGAGATGCTTAGTCCAAGCATGCGACCACAGAGGGGGGGGATTAAGAGCATGTGAAAGCCAGACAAAAGTGGAAGAAACAAAAAAGCACCCAGAAGGTTCATACTTCCAGATAAGACTGTCCTCCTGATTTAGGCAAAGTCTAACAACATTCAAAGAGGAGTAAACAGAGACCAAAGCAGGGTTTATCAAGGGTACCATACCTCCAATAATCTTTAACAAAGAGGCCATAAGTGTCTTTGCAAAAATTAGCCCATCTACTGAGATTCCCATCTTGAGTCAGAGGTTCATTGTGTAGCCAACAGTCATCCCAAAATCTGATCTAGTTACCATTGCGAACCTACCATTTCAATCCCAATTCCACCACCTTAATCCCATCAATCATATAATTCCAGCAACTTGATCCTTTCAGGAGATGAGGATTCTCAATAAGATCCTTGAGGGAATTGTTATTCTGCAAATACTTGCTTTTAATTATTTCACTCCATTCACCAGAGGAGAAGAATAGTCTCCATATCTGTTTAGCTAGGAGTGATTTGTTCAGCAGTCTAATTTTTCTTAGCCCAAGGCTTCCATCCTTTTTTGATCTGTAAACCAGGTCCCAACCAACAAGAGGCATTCTTTTTCTTTCTTCGACTCTTGACCAAAGGAATCTCTTTTGGATCTTTTCAATGGTTTCAACATATTTGGTTGAGATTTTGAAAAGACTAAGAGCATAGATAGGGAGATTCTGCAGGGAAGCTTTAAGAAGTTGGAGTTTTCCAGCTTGGCTTAAGTGAGCTCCTTTCCAGCTAGAAAGTTTTTTCTCAAACCTATCAACTAGAGAGATCTAGAAAGAATCTGGACGTTTTAAGCATAGAGGTAACCCTAGATAAGTAGCAAGGAGGGACTCTATCTTGCAACCAAGAACTCTAGCTATCTTCCTCTGTCTATGCAAAGGTGTGTTAAAGAAATACAATGAACTTTTTTGCTTATTTATCATCTGACCAGAAGCTCCTCCATAGGTATCCAGAAGTTTTTTCATCTCTTTAGCCTCTGAGATAGTAGATCTACCCATCAGTAAGGTGTCATCCATGAAATGTTGGTGAGAACAAATCAAATTGCTCGAAGATGGTTTGAGCCATACAATAGATCTTTGAGTAACCAATTTACTCATATTCCTACAAAAACTCTCAACCATAATCATGAAGAGGATAGGAGAAATGGGATCTCCCTGTCTTAACCCTCTAGAGCTACGAAAAAAGGTGGAAGGGGTCACATTAATCAGAACCACCATAGAAGCAGAAGTAATGAGTTGTTCAATGACCTGCAAAACCCTTTCATTGAACCCAAAAGATTTTAAAATTTTAAACAGAAAGTTCTAGTCCACCTTGTCATAAGCCTTCGATATGTCAAGCTTTAGAAGAAATCCTTCCGATTTAGAAACTGAGAGGGAGTGAATATTCTCATGAGCATGGACAATGGAATCAAGAATTTGTCTTCCAAGCACAAAACCATTCTGTTGAGGAGCAATAAGAGTGGGCAGAATGAGAAGCAACCTAGAGGTAAGAACCTTCGAAATAATTTTGTAGAAAGAGTTATAGAGGCTGATAGGTCTGAACCCTTCAAAATCTTGCACTCCAGGTTTTTTGGGGATAAGAACCACGAAAGTGGCATTTAACTCCTTCAAAAAATTTCTAGAATGGAAGAACTCTTTCACCGCCTTCTCAACATCCTCCCCAACAATATCCCAGAACCAATGGAAAAAAATTAAAGGGAAGCCATCAGGACTAGGCGCTTTGCTTCCTTCAAAAGAGAAAACAACTTTTTTAATTTCCTCACTAGTGGGAATAGTAGTCAACATTTCATTGTCTCTAGAGTTAACAATCTTGGGGATAGCCTCCAGTAAATGATTTTGATCCTCCAAGTTAATTCCCTCTTTCTTAGATAAGAGGTTCTTAAAGAATAGGACAACCTCTCTTCTGATGTCCTCTTTCTCTTCATATTTTCTGCCATTAACAACAATCGCAGAGATTTTATTAGCCGCTCTATGTTTAGAAGTAGATAGATGAAAATATTTGGTGTTTTTGTCTCCAGCCTTTAACCAAAGAGCTCTGGACCTTTGTCTCCAAAATTCCTCTTCTTTAGCAATTATCTCATGAAGTTTTGTGAGAATCTCGTTCTCCTTCTTAGTTTCATTCAGGTAGCCTTCCTTCTGAATTTTGTTTTGGATTCCAGAAAGCCTAAACTGAAGATCAGATTTGATTTGAAAGATGTTGCCAAAAGACTCTTTTTTCCACTTTCTGAGATTCATTTTAACTTCTCTTAATTTTTTGGCGACTCTAAATAAGGCAGTTCCCTTTATATTAATATTCCACCATTTCCTTATTTCTTCTCGAAGGAGAGGATGGGAAAGCTACATCTTCTCAAAACGAAAAGGAGTATTCCTCTTAATCTTTAAGTGGTCAGCAACAAAACTAATAGGAAAATAGTCAGATCCAATCCTAGGGAGGGTCTTTAGAGAGCAGCAATAATTTAAGAGCCAGACATCAGAAACAAGAGTTCTATCAAGTCTCACCTAGATCAGATCGGACAAAACTCTTCGATTCAACCACGTATAAGAGCTCCCTTGCAGGTCCAGGTCAATCAAAGCATGATTGTTGATGAATTCAAGAAGATCCTCTTTGCTTTCTTCATTGATCTGAGAACCACCAAACTTTTCACCCTGAAGGAGAGGGGAATTAAAATCTCCCAAGACAACCCAGGGGTCATTTTGAAAGATATTTCGAAAAGCAGCCAACTCTTTCCAAAAAACCTTACGAGCTTTTCTACAGTTAGGAGCATAAATATTACACTGGATTCAGCTAAAGTTGTCCCTTATATGAGTAAATCTAGTGGCAACATGATTAGGATGAGAAAAAAGTGGATCACCTCTTATGATCTTACCATTACAAAAAGTCGCTACCCCACCAGAGGCGCCAACAGAATCGCTTCCCTGAATAGACCAGTGCTAGAACAGAGAAATTTTTTCCACCTTTTCACTTAACATTTTAGTTTCCTGAATGAGGAGAATATCAGGCATTTGGTCTCGGGCAAAATTGTGTAAAATATCCTGCTTGTGGGGATTATTTAGTCCCCTAATATTCCAGGACATTAACTTCATGATAATTTAGGAGAGAGGAGGATCTCAGGGATGGTTTTTTGGAAGCCATCCACAATATCTTGAAAGCTATTGTGCTCTCTTATCCAACTTTTTGGTTTTCTTCCTCTGGCCAAGGAAATTGCCCCACAGTCCACTTTTGCTCTCGATCTTGTCGAGATACCACAAGGGGTGATTTTGATTTTCGCTTTTTTCTTCTTTTCCTTGGAGAGCACCTCTTCTCTATCTGTATCATCTTGACTATCTGATTCTTTACTGGATTCCCATTCTTTATCAGAGAATAATTTATGTTCCCAGGGGAGAGTATCCATGAGCCCATTCACACAAGGCGAAGAGCTACTCTTTCGAGAAAGCTTACATGGCTAGGGTCCGAGTAAGTGTCTTTAACTACTTCAATAGGAGCCACATCTGAGCAGGATTCAACTACTGGGTTATTTGCCCGAAGCGGGGACACAATCAAAGGAATACCTACCTCCAGAGAAAGACCCTGAATAGGAATATCATCCAACCCTGGCGTCACGGGGTCCCGACCCTGATTTGTTGATCACAATATAAACAATTATGTAAAAGTCACAAATTGTCTTGATATAATAAGTAGGGTGTCTATTACATAAAGTTTCAAAAATATGCAAGATATTATGACACAACTATTTTTACCAATAACCCAACTACAATATTTAATGCATACAAAGAAATCAAATCCATACCAAAAAAAAATGCGCATACATAATTAATAAACCCAATGAACATTACAAAAATTGTCAAATATAACTGCTGTGTGTTTATTGCTGTCAACATAATCTTCCGTCTTTAAATCTATTTCCTCTCAACTTTCAATGTTAGTCCGCCATGACGAAAGTCTTAAAAGCACAAGTTCAAAGTGATGAGTTTGACAAAAGATAACATTTCTTTCGTTTCGTAGCAATCAAATTCTAATACGGAATCATTGAAATGATTTGACATAGAGAAAGGTATTCATGCAGTTAAATTCAATCGCTTTCTCGTGAACCAGCTCTCTTTAACGTCCAAAATCACAATCACTTTCACGATATTATATTTGCCAGGGTATCTGGTTTCATTCAAACTTGATGAATGAAAAGGCATTTTCACAAGCGAATAGCTATATTGTCGGTAATTTGTCAAAGACTTGAGTTGTATATTCCCACGTTCCAACAATATATTAAGTTGGGTGTGAATAATTCATTCACGTTCTTCTATTTAACTATTACTTTATTCATTGATATGTTAAAATCGAATGACATTTGTATATGATCCAAAGTCAAGTTTTCACGTCGCTACTTAATTGGAGGCTGCTTAGTTTGCGGGGATTCACATTGGTTCATAATTTCATCACTTCTTCGAGGATTTAAATTTTTTGGTTTTCAAACTTACTTGGCATCATAGCACATGCAAAGTTAATTCTATATGGTTTCTTGGCTATGATTGGTTACTTTATGTAATAAAATACTCATTTGTACTATTATTCAAATGATGTCCATTTGTTGATGATGTCCATTTGTGGGGCGGTGGTTCTAGTTCAATTGGCTAAAGAATCCTATTGTAGGCAAGAGGTCACGAGGTCTAGTCTCCTCACTGTCCTCGTGGTATCGGAGGGTGTGTCATGCCAGCATCATTGGTCACATGAAAAAAGTTTACTAGGCTCACTGCAGTTTATAGGGGGCGGATACTCGACCGATTCTTGCAATCTAAAAAAAATATGATGTCCATTTGTGTGTTTGGGTGCATGTAAGGTAGACCTCCCCATTGCTCCATGTGAGTGCTTACACGACAATTGTTGCAAGTTGGGTGGCAGTCTTAGGGTGTAGGTTAATAAGGTGGATTTTCTTTTAAAAAGTAAAACTAAAGTTTATAAGGAAAGATTAAAAAATATGGTGGATCAGAGAAGAGATTCAATGTCATTATGACACAATATTTTTCTATTTTAAATAAATAGTTAAGTCGAAAAGTAACATCCTATCAAAATACTTGTGCTTTTCATATACACAAATTATAAGATTATTTTAAAATATATTTCTCAAAATTGAAAAAAAGAAAAAATCATCCACTAAATTTTTAGGTTATAAATACAAAAAAATAAAAATGAAGGGAAAACAATTATATAAAGAGCAACATCCCACTTAACCTCATTTTCTAATATTTTATTAGCAACTAAATTATAGATTTAGTTTTTAAAAAAATACATTTGAGAAATTTTTAACTTTTCTAAAAAGATACAAATATAAAATATACTAAATATATATATTTCATTACTTTGCATCATATCAAAATTCAAAACATATATGTCACTTTTTAGTGATTCAAATTAAAAATTTAACTTAGTGTTATCCATTTTCTTTATAAAAGTGTGACATATCTTTGAACTTTCACCCATATTAAATATTCTATCCATTTAAGTCCCTCATTTTTCTTTCACAATAACACACCAATCTCTATATTTCCATAGTAATTTTGTAGCTCTAAGTGCATTACAGTTTTAAGTTTTTTAAAATATAAATCACAAAAGTTATGTCTTAATGAGCATTGAATTTTGAATATCTCCAAGAAATTCATGAGAATGTATAGAAATAAAATAAATCATGTTATGATAAAGTACATCATTTGTGTAAAAGAATCAGAGTTAAGATGAAAAGAAGGATCAAACTAAATTCTTGCTTTGAATCCCTAAGAAATTACAATAATTTGTTATGAAAGATTATGCTATCAAAATTCTAAGACAAAGAAGAAGAGGAGTCTACAAGAAAAAGTGGAGTAACCACTATTAAAAAAGAACTAACAAAAAATAGGTATTCAAAAGAAGTGTTGGTCCATAAGAATTTTATTGAATTATTTTGAATCTAATAATTATACTAGCATGCATAAAAGGGATAATAAGGATATAGGATCAAAATTTCTAGCAAAAATGATCTATGATAGAATGGACATTAAAAGGTTGGGTAATGAATACTTTAACTCATCATAATAAATGATAAACCACTACATGAGGGGCTTAGTTACAAAAGCATGTAAATTGGAAAGAAAGCTTAAAATGACAACTCAATGGAGGTAAAAAATTTCTTTTAATAGTATATTTATAAAACCTCAAGATGATTGTAGGTTGTCTCCTCAAGAGAACAAAGATGAGAATTCAAATATGTGTACTCATTAAAACAAAAAAAGGAGAAAAATACAACACTCCAAAAGATGAGAAGAATAAATAGAGAGATTCCACTCTATTTACTTCACCAATATGTAAGAATTTTAAAGTAGGTATTTAAGAGCATGTGGATAAATAATTTAAGAGTCTATTTTTATTTCAATTGCATGAATAAATGATATGTTGTATAGTATACAAGCTATGTATTCATTGCACTAGTTGTGAAAGAAGTTTGAAGAATAAAACATAAATCCCTATCCCACTTGTGGGACATCTCATAGAAATGAGTCATGGAAGGAAAAATGGATTTAACATCCTCATTTGAAAGTAAAATTCCTATCATTTTTCAATAGGGTTCAAATGAAGATACCTTTGAATGAGGGCTAGGGGTTCAAGTCAAGGTTTCTTTGCTAAATTTTAATGTCATTTCCAAAATACCCACGAGAAAGGGCCTCTATCTAAAGGTACCTTTGAATGAAGGGAATTTAATTGAATTTCATGTGTTTAAAGGAAAATATTAAGAATACCCTTAACTAGAGCTTATGTCGTGCTCCATCTTTTGCTCACCTAACTTTCAATATAAAATGTTGATTCAAGGTAAGACATCAACAATTGAATGAAGCTTCTATGACACAATATTTTTCACAATCCTAACCTTGAAAGTATGATTTTAAAAAATGTATAAATTTTAATATTTTATTATTTAATTAATAATTTTTTTAAAAATTTAGTGAACATGAGGTTTTTACCAAACATAGTGGTCTATGTCTAAAATGTGGAAAAATAGAAAAAAATACGATTTATTTTTAAAAATTATGTCAATTGATGTCCTTGTTTCTACAAATAATAATAATTTGGATGTCTATGAGAAAAATATATGTTGGATGCAAAATATTACTTTAAATTATAATTGTGGATTAAAGCATTAATAAAATCATCCATTCCCTTAATACTAGTATTAATTTTCTATTTTAAGAAAATATGAATTGGTCTTGTTTCTAAAAAAAGTGGAAAAATACAACTCGTTTAAAATATTTTAAAATCATAAAAAATAATTTATTAACAAATTTTAAAAAAAAATTATTTATTTTTATTTTGAGAAATATATATTTAAAATCTACACATGAAATTTCAAAAATCAATAGTTCACATCATCCTAAAATTATTAATGATTTGCTTTCTATAAGTGACGTAAAGTAAAAATTTGAGTTTAAATGTTAGTTTGAGTGTCTCACTTAGTTCAAAAAGTGGGAAACCTTTATCATGCTCCTACCCAACCACTATAGGAAATGTGCAAATAAAATAAAATTTAGGATCCCAATTTTCATAGTAGGGATGGAAAATAAAGAATCCACACTCAAAGTAAATAACATGCCTTGTGCAAAAGTAATTAAATTAATTATATCATTTCAATATTGAAGAATATTGGGATGGGAAATGCTAGAGATTCCATAAAAATATTTACCTAAGGAATTGCAAAAGAAAAGTGAGTATCCTTTAGTGGGAAAGAAGCACACTAAAGCACCAATTTCAAAGAAAGAGCAAATCTTGAACTATTCTACACCAAAATTGAATGATAATCCCAATTCTCATTTGATTCTTTGATAGAAAATTTTCTTGGTTTGTATAAAAGAGAGAGGTGGTACTTTTCCATTTGTGTGGGGAAATGAGTATCATTGGATAATTATTTATATAAATATAGTTTCTTCTAGTTTTTAGCTCTACTTTTAGAGGAAGTAGGGAATATATTACACTCATTATTTGAAAGTATGCTAATAAAATTCTACTTAGAAAATAAAAAAAGAAATAAAGAAAAAATAAGTAAGTTTAATTCAATCATTGTGTGGGCATGAGGAACATGCCCACTTGAATGAATTAGGTAAATAATTGATTTGAGTCCTCAGGTTCTTATTTTAATAACATGTTTTGCATGTCTACTTCTTGTACAAAAAGTGAAAGGATTGGTAAGATTGGTTGCATGAGGATATAAGGCTTTTAGAAAAAATATTAGTAACATGTATAATACCATGTCTATATTTTTGGTGTTTTATGTATTTAGAATTTCTTTCCATGAAATTGTTGAATTTGTGAATTGCAAGTTATTGTATGATATGACAAGAAAAGAAAACTTAGTATTCTTATGTGTAAAAGTAAGGGAGGCATGTTTATTATCATATATGAACATAGGAACAACCAAAAGTATCATAGTAATGATATTACTAATTATATTTTGTCCAAACTCTTGTCATAGATATAACATACACATAATTGTAGGATAAGAACTCATTTTTACATATTGCTATAAGCATCATAATAGTTATGGTCTTCATTATAAAACAATATAATCATAATTTATAATTTATTTAATGACATAGTAATGTGACTATGAATAGCAAGGAGCATGATAACAAGTTTATATTGTAGTAAGAAGATACCAATGTTGTCATATGTATTCTAGTCCATGGAAATCATTATAGTAGATTATGTGAAGTATAGAAAGTTGAATAAAAAAATAAATTTTAAGGAATCAAAGGCCACCATATAGTTCAAAATGGGAAGGAAAGAAAGTATATTATATGTTTCATGCATTTCTAGGTTTTAGACATGATAGAGCATCACCACCTTCTACCTCATAATATTTATGGGTAATCACTTTGTGAAGGAATTTTATTATAATAAAAAAAGACATACATATAGAACTACTACCATATACCTTGAGACAATTGAGTTCATAACATCACCTTGGGAATAACAAGGGGAATGTTAGTGGAGTTTTACAAGTTCAAAATAATTTGAACATAAAATATTCAAAGATAGAGGGATAATTTGTTTATATTAAAAATAAGAATATTTTGAGGTATAAAAATTTAGATCTAAGAATATATGTGTGCTCCATATTATATCTAGAATAAATTATTATCATCAATTAAAGTCACTCAGTAAGGTTTGAGCACTAAATTTAACCCCAAAAATTAGTACCACAAAATTGTATGTTGTGAATAGACCATTATTTTAAAACTATTAGGTTCTATGTTTTAATAAACACGCTGAAAATGAAACTATCATTTTAAGAAAAGGGGTGATTTCATCATAACACAAAAAAAAGAGAATTTGTAATGTTTTAATTGACATTTTCATTTTGAATTTTTACATGACGACTCTCTCATTCATGTTTGGAATAGATGAAGATGAAGCTAGAGAAATAAACTTAATTTTTTTAATTTATTTTAAATGTACTTTTTTAGTAGTATAATAATACAAGAGAACTTACCACAATTATGTAGAGTTTCTCCCCTTCTCGAGGTTTCCAAGATTAATATTATGTTTATTTTACATAATTTATCCATTTTAATCCCTCATCTTTTGCTCATAATAGCACTCTATATCCTACATTATCACTATCATTTGGTATCTCCAATTAACATAGTAATTATAAATTATTGGTTTATTATTTTCTACCATTACTTAGAGAAATCACAATCATTATGTTTGAAAGGTGTACCAAGGGTGTAACATCTAGCTCACTAGAAAGGATGGCATATTATGGAGGATAAATTGTAAAGGATGATCAAGTAACAATTAAACCCATTATAATAATGGAATACCACTTGATAAGGGCCTTATTTATGAATTCATGAAAATTGGAGGAAGATCAATGAAAGCGTATACACCATGTAAAAACTAAGATATTTAAAGGAAAGTAAACATTACTCTAATGTTATTTTTTAATAAATCCATAAAAAGGATTGTCGGTCAAGTCTCAAAATTAAAAAAAGAAATTAAGAGATTCTTCTTTATCTACTTCACCACTAACCAAGACTAAGGAGGTAAAAGACCATTTGGGTAAATATGGTAAAATGGAAATCTTAATTATCTTGTAGCCCTATTTTCACTCTTCTTAGTTAGTGACTCATATTATTAAATAGTTCTATGTATTACCTATTAGTATTCTAACTAACATACTTATTAATGATGTTGATATCTAATTAACCTTGTTGGTTGGAAACTTTAATGATTAACGGATTCTCACATTGGTAATCATTAACTACTAGGTAGTGATATTTAGCTCTTATGTGTGTTTGGGTGATGGTGACCTAGTTCCTCGAAGGTATTGGTGATTTTGTTCATAGTTCTCATTATTGTAAGTTTGTTAAATATTGTATTACTAGGAACATATTTTAGGTTTCACATGTTTCTATTATATTAATTTTCAAGAAGTTAGTTCTATAAGTCTACTAAGTGTATAATTTTATTTAATATTTTTCATATCGAATTCTAATATATAAGTTATTCAATTATTTATATAATTGTGATGAATAGTGATGCATGATCACCTGATGCTATCATACATACCCTATATAGTGGTTATAAACTACACAAGTAGTTAAGTTGATTCAAACCTTCTCCTCCTTAATTGCAAAAGGGCTAACTAGTATTTCCACTCTCCTAGAATCTTGAGACACATTTTTGTTCTCAAAACTATGCTACTAAGTTCTCTATTCTACTATTAAGTCTCTTTCTCTCCTCTCAATCTAAGGACACTTACAATTATTCCATTTTTGTAGGCACTTTGGGCTCCATCCCTTCTCTCTCTTTATATCTCCATCCTTACACACCTCCATACTAAGCTTTCCTTCAATTGAAGTCCTCAAACTAAATTTCTAGGCTTCCCCCCCCTCTTTCATTTTTGTGGAGTATTTAGACACTAAAAATTGTCCTAAGCCTACGAACACCATTTTTCATATCAATTCCTCCTTTTGCTGCAGCATAAGTCATATTCCTCTATTAATTAAATAATTATTAATTATATAATTAATTCATTTTCTCCTTATTCTTCCCTTGATTAATTAAATATTTTTTATTTATTTAGTTACATCACTAATTAATTCTCTTTTCCTCTATAATTAAATAAATTCCAATTTTATTTAATTATTTTCCATTTTTTCTACTATAATTAAATAATTATTCTAATTATTTAATTATTCATTAATTTTTCTTCTACAATAAATTTTATTTATTATAAAATTATTTTCCAACCTTTCCCTCCACTATTAAATAATTATTTTAATTATTTAATATTTTTCCCTTTCCTCCACTTTTAATTAAATTATTATTTTAATTAAAAGTCAACCTTTTCCCTTTCTTCTATAATTTAATAATCATTTTTATTTAATTATTCACTTTCCCTCCTAAATTAGATAATTTTATCCAACAACCTCTTTTTCTATGTCATTCTCTTAATCTATTTCATTCTTATCTCTTCACATCTCATTTAATTTCCACCCATGATTGAATTATTTTATAATTCAATCTCAGTCATTCATCCTTAAACAAGTCTTATCTTTGCCCTAATTTAGCACTAACCCTATTTCATACTACATCTTTCAATCTTGGCCATTGATTGTCATGTCATATTGGCTTTTAATCCTAGCCCTTCATTCCAAATTTGGTTTTCTATGAAAGAGGCCTATCATTGTCATTTTGATATCAATTTTTTTTATGCTAATGTCATGCTTCTAGAATCATGAGCAACCACATTCAAATCTTCAACAAGTCAACATACTACATTCAATATTTTGAGGTTTGATTTAAATTATGTTTTATGCATATTTCCATTTTGCATCCATACAGAGAAAAACATTCAGAAACCTCATAGTACTCCCTCTTGCAACACCACTAACACTCCATCAACCTAATACCAATTTCCACTACACTACATACAATACAATAGTGGTAAGAGGTCGTTTAGGGGTTAATAGGTGCATCCATTGTACTCATCACAAACACCTATAATTAGGGATCACACAGTCCCATAATATTCCCCTTTCAAAGCTAAAGCATACCATTCTAGGGGGTTCACTAAGACAATCTTAAAAAATAGAGCTAACTATTTTTGTTTCCCTAAAGTTTCTTTAGGTAATATCTATTTATAGATAAGAAATTTCCAAATTTCACAAGTGATACATGTACTAGAGAATTTAGGCAAGAAAATCCTAGAAGTTGTAGATTAGTTGAAAGAAAATACATTACCATATATGATACACACCAACACCTTGTTTTTTCATTATAACTCCAACTAGACATGAGCACTTCATTAGGCTCCTAGCAATTCTCTAGGTTACAAGTGCCCCTCCTTGGCTGAATCTTTAAAAAATTCCTGAACTTCTTTTAGAGTTCAAGAATCCTTCCTCTAACCTCCATTAGCATTCTAAAACCCACAATAATAGAAAACTACAAAATCAAGGACCTCTCTTTATCCCCCTCATATGACTACCTCTCCTCATATACAAGCATTTGACAAAGTTCTTAAACCCCTTTTAAAGCTCTAGAAACATTTCTCTAACCTTTGTTAACTTTCTACAACCCTTCAATAATACTAGAAGAACAATTTTAATTGTCTATTATTTCTATAAAAATTAACTAAGTACATTAGAAAGAGAATCCATTTTAAGGATGTCTTTGGCATATAATTATAAAAGTTAAGCTCACTATTTTTTACATTTATAACAGAATACAAGGTTAATCTGTTCTAAATATACCAATAATATACTGTCCACAATGCATGCTATATATTATCTCTATGCATCAAAAAAAAATATATGCTTTGTGGTGCTACAAAATTATTTTAATGTTAAAAGTGTTACGTTTTCACAGTCGTTTGTAATAGCTCTAAAGCTTTATCTCAGATTTTGGCATCAACATACAATTCGTAATCCCCAATAAAAGAAAAATTGAATCCAAGCTTCCCATAATGAATTAAAAATGGTATAATCCAAGTTTCCAAAGGGCAGTTAATAAGACATAAATGATGATTGAAAGCTACAGAATGCTGGACTGATAGTAAAACCTTGTACAATGAAAAGACTTCAGTATGACAAGACCATGTGCAGCACCACAAAATGATTATATGAGAATCTAGGTTTACATATCTTTTCTCTATTCAATTAGCCGATCATAAAGCGACACAGGCCAGAATGAAAACGAGTACTGTCTGGATCTGCAAATCATGACTACATGCTTGTTTACTGGTCTTTCTAAAGCTAAGGGAGAGACATCTTTCTTTTCAGACTTTCTAGAGTAGGCTTTTCCTAATCGTTAGAATACATGTGTTGCCCCTCTACCAGAGGCATCAAGACGTTAGTCTCTTCTTCAACTGACATACCATCTGTTGGAAAAGTTAAAAACAAACTGCAAGATATAAAAACCCACTTGCAACTCAACGTTCACCATTGTTTGTTTTCAACAAGGAAAGGAGAAATGAGAATAAAGTTTGTTGAATACAGAAAAGTTGAAGAATAACAAGAAAAGCAGAAAGGAAAATAAGAAACTGACATACCCTCGTTTTAGTCGAATAACAAGAAAAGAAGAAATGAGAATAAAGTAATTAGAGAATCGGATTGTTTTAGTCCTAACTTTCAGTTGGAAGCTAGATTAACGAAGAAAAAATATCCGATAATGAAATTGGTTCATCAAAAAGGAGTTTCCTGATCTCATAAGCCAGGTGACACCCATTCTCATTAACTCAATATACATGGCTGTACTTATAAACTACGCATTATGTGAGATATAGAAGGAGATATTGTTATTTTTCATGTTGTATTTTGCCAATTAATTATGGTATGCAAGTATGTTTGCAAATCTATTGTATGCTCGACTCTGAGAGTATATAGTAATGCTAATGCAATATGTTCGGTATTCTCACAAGCAATTAAGTAGTTTGATCGCAATAAGGTGGTTATCGGCTCTAATTTGGAAACAGAAAGTAGATGAGCAATCTAGACATCCACTGAAATTGCATTACTTTCATCCGAACTCTTATAGATCTCTTGTATCATGTTGCATTCAGCTATCACCAATAGAGTACATCAAATTTAATATGAGATGAAAGAATAGACCTACAGAACTCAGATATAAAATTCAAAAGTATCGCTAACAGATTGCTAGGATGCATTCTATTCCATAGGGAAGGGAAAAGAAAAATAAAAATTGTAACGACCAACATTTTTGTGTTGTTAATTATGATGATCATATGTCATACAAAACTTTTTTGTGATGAAAATTTTCAACATTGTTTAGTTCCCAACCCTATCATGAGTATCGAGGATGGTTTTAGTGCCATACACATCATTAATAACTATTACAAATAGTTTTGGAGGTTATAGTCTTCCTGTACAATAACATGCAGATATTTCGAGTTCAATTTTTTCATTACCCATCCCAGCCTACATACTTTCCCTAATCGCTCCTGTTTACATCAAGTCTTTAATCTCTGCCAGTAAAATCACAAATTACAGAAGCATAGAAGTTTGTTTGTATGCACAATAGATTAACTACATAATAGTAAGGATCATAAAAAAATAAAGCCTCTTCCCATCATACAACTACTTGATCAGCACCGACTAATACTAATCTATTCCTCACATTTGTATTTTTTCACAGTTAAAGCTCTAGCACCACTGGCCTATTAGGGAATATGATATCTTAGTTCGATTTCAATTTGAAATTTATCTTATCCAAGTTTACAAAGTCATATTCAACTAACATTTATCATGCAGATTGATCATTAGCCTCTATATTTTACAGGATAATAATGCCGGTTTCTCCACATCAGATAACAAAGCAGGCTAACAAAAAGACGACAATTATTCTTTAACATCCTGACCTATGCATCAGTCAAATTTGCTTGAGCAGACGGCAGAGCTTCTGATGAAGATTTGTCTTGTCAAAACGTTCAAGATCTGAAGCCTGCAATGCAGCTAAAACGTTGCATATTTTAGTGATTGCCTGATGGTCAGAAAAATGTTCTAACTGATCAATGCCTCATATAACCCACAATTATAAGATGTGAATAAGCTCTCTAAAGAAATCAGATAAAGATTAACCTAAGTTTAGATAAATCGAGCAAAGAGCATTTAAAAACACATACAAGTATACCTTGGTGTATAAGGTATAAAATATTTTATCCTCTGAGGTGTAGGCATTGGCACTAACTACATCAAGCCCCTCATTTTCCAGCACAAGGAGAATATCAGACAAGACAACTTGACATTTTAACGAGCTTGTTGTGACTTCAATACCTGAACCAATAGCCATTATTTTCACAGAAGGAAAAGAAAGTGATCCACCAACAAATGGCAAAACATTACAATTTTTCTCTTTACAATTAGATACGGAAAAAGTTCCCATGTCTTCTCTTCTCTTGGCAAGCTCATTTACACATTCCTGCAGATGCTTAATGTACTCAGCGGCTCCCTCGACTTGATCTGACAGTGATCGTCTTCCCTGCACAACACACTTCTACAGTAAGTTGACCTAAAAGCGATCCACCAAATTTGCCCAACATTCTCAACAAAAAAAATAAGAAATTTCCTTACCAGAATATATTCTTCTGGAAGTAAAGATCTCAATACGGAAACCCTTGTTTTCATGTCAGTCCGCCTCTGCCTTTCATTAAACTTGTGCATCTGTTTGGGATTGGCATTTCCTGCCTTAAGCCCTCTAGCTGAAACCCTAGGCAAAATTTTAGAATGGGTGTGTTGCACCATTGAATAATCAACTACTTGTGGAATGAGGGGAAAACTTGCCGTTTCATTATCCCCGTAATGAATAATATAAGGAGATTGAAGTTGGGTATTTTGACATGAGTTGTTCATGCTTAGATCTTTCTTACCAAACTCAATCATGTTCATATCTTTCTGCTGGGGCCGGACAATCCTAAGTACTAAATATTAATCAGTACTTCATATACTGTTTATTTAAAAAAAACCCTAGAATCTATAGTAAAGACATGGATGAGCATATAGAAAATATGTACCATTACTGGAACGTGCAATTTGCAGACAAAGCCTGGCAAAACATGGGGCCAATCCTTAGAAAGTTCTGCAATTAGAGATCTATGTAGATCATTGCAGAGCCGCAAGTAGAATGAGATTTGTCGGATTTAATTCCCACAGAACAGACATAGTACCTGTTTCAGGGAAAATAAGCCATTTCATCTTTAGATTGTAGCAAATACTGCCTCAGCAGCTTCTGACATGGACAGGTATAAAAATTATTAAAGCTTCAATAATTCAGGCATACGAAGTTAAGAAATACCGTGGAAGATGCGCAGAATCCCTATTTACAAGGTTCTGGGTGTGTTCCTATACATTTTTTTAAAGTAACGCACTGGCTTTATTTCTATGAAATTTTTATTATTATACAAACCACGTTTATTAGAGTTAAAACACAACGTGGCCTTTCCCATTTGGCAAGTTGTTAATTAATTGAAGTTAGCTTTTCAAGATGGATACCCTATTTGTAAGGAACTTTCAATGTGGCCATGCCTACTTTAAAGAATTGACGATGGTCGATGATTTACCTTAATGAGAATGTGCTTTAATTTTGTGTGCAGCTTTATATTAATGTTATAGGATATTTACATTATAATTTTATATTATTTTATTTTTTTGTGTAGTATTAATTTTTTCAGTCTAGGATACAATGTCAATTTCATTTTTATGGTATGAGGTCTATCAAGATTTGATTCTTGGTGGATTCAATGAGAACCATTTAACTTTATCAATAGATAGAAGTAAATTAGGTTTATGTTAAATAGAAATAATTTATTTACAAGAGTTAAATAAGAATAAGAGTAGAGATGACTATTATATATGAATTAAATTTATGGAGCTTAGATTTCATGTAATGACAATATTGGTCATAAATTTTAAGATTGGATGACAATCTATCAAATGCAAGTTGGTAACCTTTATCTATTTAAATCATATCATAGATAGTCATCAAATTTAATTTTTAATAATTATATTCTTCTATGAATTCAAATTCTATGGAGTCTAAAATTTTGTGATGTTAAATAGAATCCCTTTGTTGTTTTTATGTTCTAAATGACCATATCTCATATATGACTTGCAAAAAGTCATTGTTAACTACTTCAAAGTTCTACCTTTCTAATGATATGAGTTATCAAGAAGCACATGTAGATTATTTATAACCATTTATATGATATTATGATGTCATTCGTATGTTGTGTGTCATTCATAATATTACCTATTCAAGTGTCTAGTTTTTAATCCTTATGATGGGTTCTTATGGTGTGGGCTCATGATTTTTTTTTTCCTATAATGTTATCCTTGATTTATTTTAATTAAAAGATAGCTTATGCCTTTCTCTATAGAAGTATAGATTTCATGGTGTTAGTGTGTTTAGTGGTAAATATAGAATATAATTTAAATTAATGATTTTTTTAGTTTGGTTAATTATATTTGAAAAATGGTTTGTAAGATGAAGTGATTTCATTTCTTTTAGCTTTTTAAATATTTTATAATATTTTTTTTTAAAATAATATAGAGTTGTAATGGTGAAAATTTTATATCTTATACATTTCTCTCTTTTTTAAATTTTTTTTGTTTACTTTGACTTGGTTATCCTTTATAAAATGATTAATATAATTGATATTATTTTTATGCAAAAATTAACACATATTTAAGCCTAACTTGATGCCATCTGCACTCACTCTATTTGATTCAAGTTCAAATTTGAGCTTGATCCAAACCCTTTTCTAATTGATTCTTGTGTACAACTTAATGGTGAAATGTTTCATTTATACTCTTTTGAATTTTGTTTAGATTCTAACCCTAAGTCATTTGAAAGGATCTAGAGCTTGTATATCAATCAAAAGCTCTTACTCCTAGCTTGCATCACCACTTAGAGAGTGTAATTAGAGAATTAATATTGCATAATTAACTTACACCAATATCAAGGGAATATTTAATGAGCGTTTATTAACTTCAATTATCTCTACAAAATTGTTAAATCAATATCTTAGAGATTTAAGAAAAGAAGAATATATCCTTAAAGATGTCCCTCTACACCATCAGTTAGCCAATACAATGCATAGAAATCAAGGTGAACCAAAACACATATATCAAAATTATCAAAATTCAAATTTATATACTAGAGTTGAGGTCTATAGACAAAATTCAGTTCCAAAATTTCAAATGTGAATGAATTAACAAATACATTTAATTTTTTAGATTTTAAAATGCAAACCTTAAATTTTTATACATTGACAATTTACTTCCAAATATTTTACACTACATATTCATCATTTAATTTTAACTATGTACTTTTATTTTAATATTTAAATTCCATATCTATTTTCATTTTTATGCCAAATAATTTCAACCAATTCTTTATTTTCAACAAATTATTTACTCATTACAATTTAATTTATTCCCCTGAAATATTTATGTGAAGCGTGCTATTTTCTGTTAAAAAAATGCATTTACCCACAACATGAGCCTCCACCTCCATTTGCTCCATATCTTGCGTGAGATTTGTGAGAAATAGAATATTACATACCACATGCTATTGACAGTATATTGAAAATAAACTAATCCACACCTACCACCATTGACAGTATATGAATAGTTAAAAAGCATTCCTCAAATGGAAATTCATGGCATTCAAATCTAGGCACAGGAATACCAACGTGACAAATTAGATTTCTTACTGTAGATAGGATCACATCTAAAATTTCGGTGCCCCTTTATTCAGTCTGTCCAACTACCTTCCAAATGAAATTAGCAAAATTTCAAACTTTTCCATCAAATTAAGAGGTTATGAAAGTAAAGGCCCTGCTGAAACAAAAATGAACTCAAGCTGGAAAGGTCCACTAGCCTATTGGCATTAGCTACCTGTGTTGACAATACCTTCTTGTCTTGTTAGCCACCGTCTCAGGCTATAATAGATATTTTAATTTCTTTATTATTAAATTCTTATGGAAAGTACAAAATTAGTATTAGAGTACGACGTTTACAAAATTAAAAATAAACCATTACTGCAATGCCCAATCAAAAGGCCGAGGAGCACATTCAGACTTATCATCAATTGATTAGACTCCTTCGTGGTTGTTACTTAACCAAATATTAAGTTTGACTGTTTCATAGGTTGGTTCTTCCATTTATAAAATAATATACACATTTTAATTCAGTGCCTTCTTCTTGTCTCTTCTTCGCAATTTAAATGGAGAAGTTCTATAAAAGATAAAATAAGAGTATTACTGTAATTAAGGATACTAAATTACAAGTGAACCATTGTTTAAACGTACAATCAATTTAGCTTTTCTAATATTCTTCATCTTTAATACTTAGGAAACGAGTTCATTCAATTCTTTCAATAATTGATATTTTTGATTGTTTTATAGGAGACTTTATATATATATATATATATATATATATAGTTGTGTTTGCTTGAGAGTCACATTAAGGTCTAATAGTATAAATTATTATTATTATTATTCAAATATAAATACATAAATAAATATATAATAAGACATTGTTCTTTTTCATTTAGGTAGTTATTTTAGTCGAACGTGATATATGTCATTAATACACAAAAGTGTATATAACTATCCATCATCTCATACTACAAACACAAATAGTGATCAAAATTTAGCTCTATATGGAACATAAATCAATCTATGTCATGCACATCAAGATTAAAAATTAAAAAACTATGATATTAAAATACAAAATTATGTCTTTGTTATCACATTGAATAGTTTGAGTTTGTGCATTTTATGCAACTCTTGTTTGAAAACACAAAATAGGTTTCCCAACACCATATTATTTTTTTTCAAATTAAATACATACTTGATAATTTAAAAAAATATCTTAGTGTACAATTTTTAATCCTAAACTGAATCCAAATTATGTTTTAATAAATAATATATTTTTTCA